>JAZHYW010019313.1:0-109985 GCA_037355805.1 Ixodes ricinus | reverse complement strand
CGGGATATCTATAGAGGCGCTATTACTCTTGTGACCTCAGGATTGTATACTTTTTATTCTTGGGCGTGATATAATATTGTTGCATTGGGTCCTATAGGGCCACTTTGACAAAATTTTAAGTTTCTTCGCACTGAAATGAAGAATCGTAAAGTTCCCGAGGAATATGATAGCTGACGACTCATAGCACACACCGCAGTTAAAAGTTCGGTGTTTTAATCAATACTTTTTATTCCTCGAGACTTTCAAATTCGGTCCGCTTTTTGCCCCGGTAAAGTTTGCACTCCGCCGTGCACCAAGAACCTTGCGGCCAAGCTACCTTACATTGGCTTATCGAAAAAAAAGATTTGTACGATGCATTTCTGACAGCATATTGACAAAGAATGTGGCGGTTATAATATGACAATATAATAACTAGATGTTTACAATCAAATTTGTGCCCTGGATTTCAAATAACAGCAATTGTCATGTAGGGTCTGAAACACTTGCATTGTATATATTTCGCTTTGAATTTGCCTGTGTACGTAAAGTTTTAGCTCGGTTATAAACAAAAATTGAACAAAATTCTTTCAGGTGTGTATAACTAGAAATACCTAGAAATATAATTAGAACGGCGCGCCACTGGACGTTCGATGGTGTGTCTTTATATCTATATTATTCTATTTATACATACATACGCCTATAAATAAAGAACACAACGACGACGACGTTGAGAGGATGACACACCGGGCGACGGCGGTGCCTCAGTCTGAGCCCTTGTTCCTCGGAAGCGGTAGCTTCTACTTTGACTGGACTACCTCCTTGGAGCCTGATGCTTCGACCCCAGTGGACCCCAGTGAGGAACAGGGCCACCATGTTCCTGGGGCTCCTTCATGCACCAATCGAACGGAGTGCCAGATCCCCATGGCTCGCTGCTGACCCGCCCAACCCACCTCCACGAAATCTGGACTTCTGCAAATCGGACTGCCATCTTCCCCAATACCAACAATCCATGTCGTCTACATCATGCATGTATATACTCATCACATTATCATGTTCACTAGACGCGGCACCGCGGGCTTCCATGGTACGGGCTGCTGCCTTTCCGCGGTGCCACGGCTCTCCAGAGCCAAATAAATAAAAACTAAAAACTAAGGACTAAAGACAAAAATGCTTTTCTGACCAACAGCCGGTAGCGCCTTAAAAGAAAGAACAATAGTGTTTCGTCCTTTAGAGGATACAAATTCCAAAACTACCTCGTACTTGTGGCGCACATTACTGAAATGACATACGCAATACACAAAATAACAGATTGTCTTTGAACGCAAAACGGCAAAATACAACAATTGAGATTTTTTGTTTCTAAAAGCCAAATTCAGAAACCTAAACTAAACTATTGATTGCTAAAACTCGAAGTATATAATAATAATAATAATACTTTATTTACTCTCCAGGGAGCGGAGGGGGCAAGGACAAAAAGCTGCATACATCAACTTGACGAGGTCCCTGCCCCGTACAAACGGCAGAAAGATTAGTGATGACATGTTCTATAATCCCTCATTTTAAAAATAATAAAACAACAAAAACAAAACTACAGGCATACAATAAAAAATTAAGCAGTGGTCAACCAAAAACGTGTGGGTTAAAATTTGTTAGTCAGAGCTAGTGAAAGTCATAAACAGGGACATTATATGGAACTTGGTGACAACTTCAGGTATGACGTGATATTGAATCAATTCGTTTAGTAAGTGAGGTAGATTGTGTCTTGTTGATTGATGTCCATATGATGTACGAGATGTCGGCACAAACCATGGTTCTGCATGTCGTGTATTATGACTTGTGAGATGCTTGTATAGATTAAAAAATTCAATTATAAAGGTGTTGTTTGCGAGTAGAGCAGATATGTAAAGGCAGTGAGTCTGAGTTTGTACAGGAAAGATATATTTAGAATGTTTAACTGCTAGAAAACAATTAGCCGTGCTACTCATTCCATGCAGATTTGCTATTATACTGATTGATTTTTTCTGTGCACGAATGAGGTTAAGTATGTTATGTTTCGTAGTTGTACCCCATATGAGATGACAATATGTTAGATGAGGAACAACAAGAGACATTGTATAACATTTTCTTAATATTGCGTGGTAGGCTGTATCTATGCTTATTTATCAGACCATTTATTCTATTTATCTTTGTACGGGTGTGATTTATATGAATGTCCCATATGAGGTGCTCGGTAAAATAAACGCCCAAGGATTTTATTTCACTTACAACTTCTATTTTCTGGTTATCTAGATGAAGATATGTTGGCCTACAAAGTGATTTATTTCTGGGTCTAAAGAAAATCGCTTTAGTTTTATTAGGGTTTATTTCCAGACAATTTGCGTCCATGTATCTTTGCAAATTTCTAAAAGAGCTATTTGCTTCTGAAACCATATCAGTCGGGTCAGTACCAGTAATAAGAAAAGTCGTATCATCGGCATAGGCTAATATTTTTGCTGATGTCATTATGTTGAAAACGTCGTTACCATGTATGAAGAGAAGTTGCCCAATATGCGTACAGGAGGACACCTCCCAAGTAACATTGATGTGTTGTAGATATGTTGCGAAAATGTTCCGAATGTTGTGGGAGTGTTGGGAGATTTTGCGCAACAATCCCCAATATGTTTCTGACACAACAGTGATTGGCACGACAAACACGCAGCGTTACGCTACTGTTTCGAACGCCATGCTGCCTGGGGAACTGTGTATTAAAGGTCGGAAAAATGTTGGAGGAACAACGTTTGCTAGGCGGCATAATTTAAATGTTGCGCAACTGCAGCGCCCGACATGTTGCTTAAGCAACGTTGTAACAGTGTAGTACAGACGCGAAAATCGCAACATTGTGTAGTCAACTGTTTCCAATCTGTTTCTAACGCAACATTGATCGGCACGAGAAAGGCACAGCGTTAGGCTACTGTTTCGAATTCCATGCTGCCTAGGAAACCGTGTGCTAAAGGTCGGAAAAATGTTGAAGGTACAACGTTTGCTAGGCGGCATAATTTAAATGTTGCGCAACTGCAGCGCGCGACATGTTGCTTGCAACGTTGTATTAGTGTAGTACAGACGCGAAAATCGCAACATTGTGTAGTCAACTGTTTCCAATCTGTTTCTGACGCAACATTGATCTGCACGACAAAGGCACAGCGTTAGGCTACTGTTTCGAATTCCATGCTGCCTAGGAAACCGTGTGCTAAAAGTCGGAAAAGTGTTGAAGGTACAGCGTTTGCTAGGCGGCATAATTTAAATGTTGCGCAACTGCAGCGCGCGACATGTTGCTTAAGCAACGTTATATCAGTGTAGTACAGACGCGAAAATCGCAACATTGTGTAGTCAACCGTCTCCCATTTGTTTCTGACGCAACATTGATCGGCACGACAAAGGCACAGCGTTAGGCAACGGTTTCGAACTCCATGCTGCCTAGGAAACCGTGTGCTAAAAGTCGGAAAAATGTTGAAGGTACAACGTTTGCTAGGCGGCATAATTTAAATGTTGTGCAACTGCAGCGCGCGACATGTTGCTTAAGCAACGTTGTATGAGTGTAGTACAGACGCGAAAATCGCAACATTGTGTAGTCAACTGTTTCCAATCTGTTTCTGACGCAACATTGATCGGCACGACAAAGGCACAGCATTAGGCTACTGCTTCGAATTCCATGCTGCCTAGGAAACCGTGTGCTGAAAGTCGGAAAAGTGTTGAATGTACAACGTTTGATAGGCGGCATAATTTAAATGTTGCGCAACTGCAGCGCACGACATGTTTCTTATGCAACGTGGTATTTCTGTAGTACAGACGCAAACATCGCAACGTTGTGTAGTGAACTGTCTCCAATCTGTTTCTGACGCAAAATTGATCGGCACAACAAAGGCACGGCGTTAGGCTACTGTTTCGAATTCCATGCTGCCTAGGAAACCGTGCGCTAAAAGTCGGAAAAGGGTTGAAGGTACAACGTGTGCTAGACGGCATAATTTAAATGTTGCGCAACTGCAGCGCGCGACATGTTTCTTATGCAACGTGGTATTACTGTAGTACAGACGCAAACATCGCAACGTTGTGTAGTGAACTGTTTCCAATCTGTTTCTGACGCAACATTGATCGGCACAACAAAGGCACGGCGTTAGGCTACTGTTTCGAATTCCATGCTGCCTAGGAAACCGTGCGCTAAAAGTCGCAAAAAGGTTGAAGGTGCAACGTTTGCTAGACGGCATAATTTAAATGTTGCGCAACTGCAGCGCGCGACATGTTGCTTAAGCAACGTGGTATCAGTGTATTACAGACGTGAAAATCGCAACGTTGTGTAGTCAACTGTTTCCAACCTGTTTCTGACGCAACATTGATCGGCACGACAAAGGCACAGCGTTAGGATACTGTTTCAAATTCCATGCTGCCTAGGAAACCGTGTGCTAAAAGTCGGAAAAAGGTTGAAGGTACAACGTTTGCTAGGCAGCGTAATTTAAATGTTGCGCAACTGCAGCGCACGACATGTTTCTTATGGAACGTGGTATTACGCGTAGTACAGACCCAAACATCGCAACGTTGCGTAGTGAAATGTCTCCAATTTGTTTCTGATGCAACTTTGATCGACACGACAAAGACACAGCTTCAATCCGCTCCTTCACACTGGCGTTCGAAACGCAAATGCTTAGCGGATCCGCCCGTTTTCGTCATTGAATCGCGAGCAATTGCACTGAATCTTTAAGCAAACGCGTCCGCAAACGCGACTCAACCGCCGGTGTGAATGGGCCTGCACTGCTTCGAGCTCCATGTTGCCTAGGTAACCGTGTACCAACGTTACTATAGAACCACTCTGTTAGGATGCGATGCACCCAGGTCAGGACGCGCTACCTGAAATCACCACTGAGGCAAGGTTGAAGAAAAACAATATTAATTGTGCTGCAAACTAAGGCCAGGATTGGGAGACATTTGCTTTAGTTCCCCTAGGAGCCCCCAGATGGCGCGATGATAGGACTTCGAGCGAAGAAGCGGGGAGCGGGGTCGGACGCGTTGAGCCGATGAGCGCTAAGCACCCTTCGCCTTCACCTTCCTTCTCCCTTCTCCCCCGAAGTGAGAGAGAAGTTTGCTCGTGCGGTGGGCGGTGGTCAACTGGGTCGGCTGGTCGTGCGGTCCAGTCGTCGGGCGCAGGAGCACATCGCTTCAAAAAGGAGATGTTCTAAGCAACTAGTCGCTTACTGTTTGTGGCAGGGATTTTCTTTTTCAGTGATGCTGAGAAAGAATATTACTTTTATTTCATATAAATCCGTCAGCTTTGGCAAACTTATATTTTCCTCATTTAAAGGAAAATATTACGTGCCTAACAACACAAAGCTTCAAACAAATCATAACAACATTGCCTTTGGAGTGTATCGGTAGGTCTGAAGATCAAGATGCTGTAAAGTTGTTTCCGAATATATGTGTATGTGCTTACGCGTGTAACCTGGATTTGCAACTAAAACACAAGACCTTCTCACTCAGATTTTCAGGGGCCGCACTTGAAATATCCGACTCCGTGAGCTTTGCAAACTAAGCAGGTGTTTTGTGTAGAAAACACTAGTAACGTCGGAGCTATTATACTACATAAAGAGGCCATGGACTAACGTTCGTGTTAGAGGGGTACTGAAGATTCTATTGAACGTGGATTCATCGGGTAACTTAGTAATCGCTTAACGCTGTTTTATTCATGTTCATGTTAGAAAATTTATAAACGTTACAATTTCAAAGCGGATTTCTAGGCCTTCGCTATGGATATTATGTGAGCTTATTAGATTCACGTCTCAACATTAAAAGAACCAGCTTTGTCCCCTTTATCACGCGCTACATATTGTGATGTCCTGATGATAACTACGTAGTTTCCATGAGCACAAAATTTTAGTATTTGTAATTCATATTTTATTCTTCTGGATGCAAGTAAACAATCAAAACTCGTAATTGGTTTCTAAAAAGAAAAAAGAACAACTTTTGCACATAAAAAAAAACTTTACATATTGTACAATTGCGACCGCTGAAGTTGAAGAAACCTTTCTGATACGCCATCAGTTATGCAAAACTAAGACGCGAGTTTGCCTAATTGTTTTTCTTTCAGGGTGAAAAGCAGATTTGTGTAAAGAAAAGAAAGACAAACAAGACACAACGCTTTTTGGCGACTTTGAGGGTTACATTGTCCTCAACCGACTTTCCTACGGGACAGAAACAAAGCAAACCCCTTCCTTATGCTTGCAAACAGCTAATATGCCTAGTGAAGCGTATGACAGGATAACGGCCAGTCCGACTAAAGAGCTAACAACAATCCTGTATTGTCACGACTGAACGTAACATATGAATATGACATTGAAAATAAACGTTATGTACCTTGGGGTGGCGTTGGAACAGAGAGAGAGGGGATGGGTTCGATAGCCCGCCCCCCTCCTCCTATAAATATCGCGAAAATTCCAAGTAAACAATGCGATGAGGGGCCAGAAAAACGCTCTCGCCCCGCCCAACACGCACGCACATAGTGTCACCACCGTCAATGGCCGTTGCCACAGTCACCCCTGATGAAGAGGCCAAGTATAGGCCTCGAAGCCGGGTAATTAAGACTCGGTAGGACGCCCCCCCCCACACACACACACACACACACACACACACACACACCTCCTTCTCCCTCCCCTTTAAATAATATCGAGACAACTATGTGAATATATAGGCCCAGGAAGTTTTCAAATATTCGACATCATGGAGAGCTACCAAGTATCTAACCACGCTTTGTGTCAACGACACAAACGAGTTTAGAAACTCGCCGGTGTCGTTCGAGGTTTTCGGTCCACGATCTATGTCGACGTGTTTGATCCACGCCGTGTACTTTGAAAATAGCACCCCCAATGTTTTAAAGAAACTTAGTAGTTCGACAGGAGAGGAGTTTGAAATAAAATCGCATGTAATGTAATAATACTTAGTTTTGGGGAGAAAGAAGAGAGCTTTCAGTTTGTTGTCACTTATTTTTAGATTATTTGAACTAGCCCAAGTTTATAAGTTTTTTATGGTGTCATTAGCTATGCGCACAACTTCATTTCCGATACTAGCCGAAAAATGAAACGTAGCATAGTGGTCTCACTATCACAAGACTTCATACTTTAGGAGCTTCTGGACGCGGATGGCCCTTCTACGCAAATATTCTCGCACTCAAAGTAGCAGGGAGGGAAACGAAGGAGGGGGGTCAAACGACCAAGGATATTGTAACAAAGCCATCTGACACCAAAGTTCTGTTCACAAGAACATCAGGCTTACAGGATGGCGACCCGGCCTCGACACTTGAGAAGCGGTCACGTCGCCCGAGGAGGGGCTCTTTTGTAACAATTCAAGCCGTGCGCACGCCCTCCCCCTCTCTTCCGAAATGCCACTGCAGGCGAAATTCGCTTCGTCGATTCTCTTCGCAGCCTTGGCCCGACGAACGCTGTCCGCTAAGTGAATTATTTTCCCGATACTCTAGTCACCCCGTAGGCTGACATTGGGGTGGAAGATACGAGCTCGTTAAACAACTCATACCTTCATCTCTTTGCCACGTGATCATGTTCTCGTCCATACTCACGCAAAGAGAGGGAGTCAGGTGACGAAAGAAATGCCGGTGATTGATTCTGCGAGCCCGTCGTTCCCACCGTACTGTCAGCATAAGGGTCAACCGAGTAGAACCCAGGTAGAAGTACGTCGATTTTTAAGCTTTACAACTTGCGTTGACATATCCTGCTTTTTTGTGCTTACTCCCTATTGTGAATTATCTATTATTGGCTGTACAACGTATAAGTGTGTCCACAATCGGGGGAAGTTGACTATAACCGAAGGGAAAAAAGGAAGCAAAAAATAACTAACGAAGCAGCCAGTCTGCTTTCTGCTCTTACAAGCAGTTTGGAGCGGATACGCATTTTTTTCTGCACCCTTCCCAGGTGTTCTGAACTGCTTTAGTAAAAAAGATAACACTATGGATTGGTAGCTGTTCTGAGACTCTTTCGCCGTAGGACGTGTATTTAGTCATTTCGGTGCATATAGATTTGATGTGAACTTCTTGGAACGGTATTTAGGCGCACAAACTATTAATTTTACAATGAATGCACCAAGTACATTTTAATCCATTCATTGCTTTTTATCCCACCACCGATTTTTATAACAATCTAACAATATTACATTGTTTTATTCAGAGTTTTCAAAGTAAACGCCTGGAAATACATAATTTATTAAAAAAATAAAGAAATAACAACAACAAAAAAGACAAGATATGAGGACTTTATAAGCTGCAAGAATACCGAGGCTGTGAGCGACGCTCACAAGACTGCTTGGCAAGGGGACACCCGCGGTTCGAACCCTCCACGTTGCGTTCCGGAGAACGACACTGAGCATGAACGTCACTGAGGCGATCGGAACAAAAAGAAACTCAGGCTAAACACAAGACGTTGCATAGATGATGGCACACTAAATATTATATTAGTAGGCATTTACTTTAAGTAACAGAATGAAAAGAAAAAAAATAATGTGCGCATCCTTTACCGCTTATATTGAAGGTACATTTCCTGTTCGGTTTACAAGTTCATTCGCAAAGTAAATAAACTCTTCCACGTGGTATCATTTAGGTCTTCGCATGAAAATATTTGTTACGACTTGTGAGGGCTAATAACGGGCTGAACGGCCATTTTGCTTCGGCGGTGGTGATCCGAGCACATCGTGTATGCGACATTAGAACTAGAGATTCCATGAACTTTTTGCGAACCTGAGGTTCGAAGACGGAACCGAAGGGGTTCCAAAGGATCGCAAAGGCTCGAACCTATAAAGGTGAACTGGGTTCGAACTTTTTAATTTTTGGCGCTGAGATATTCGATTGTTTTCGACCTTCCCATTTTTCGCGCTATAAAATTCGACATTTTCGAACTTACTGCGCTAATAAATTCGACGATTTTCGAACTTTCGACCCTGCTGAATTCAAAAGTTCAACGAACTTCAAACTTTTAAACAAAAGTTCGAGAAAGTTCAAACCCAGTTCACCCCTATAGGTTCGAGGCAACAAATATTAATAACGCGAGATGTCAATGTGTGAAGTGGAGTTGAAATTACACTCACAGTCTTAACTGATCGTGCTACTAACGAAACGCTTGTAAAGCGCCGAATGATAGCTTTGGGGTGGCCTCGTACCCCGCACCTTTTTCTTTCGACTTCCGCGCAGAGCCTCTCGCGCGCACAACTCCGTAGGTTGCCCCGAGGTAACCTGTAGGCCAACAGATCGCTGATCTGCAGGCTCGAAATTCAACCGGGGCGCTTCGCTGGGAGCGTCCTTCGTAGCATATTAGTTGTTTTTGAACGCGAGTCGCTCGATTCTCTCGCGTCAAGGATAGACGCGCGCGGAGAGCGACACCGAACCGCTGCAGCGAACGCTGAACCTGAGCTTACTTCATTATCATTAGTAACCGGCTACATTTTAGAGCGTCCAATATCTCCATTCGTCGAAAAAGTTTCAGGGAGCGGCAATATGATTTGACCGAGAACGGCCGGTCGTGACCTGATCAGTTGTATTAGTCCGGGGGATCCCTAATTGAGTCTGGTTGCATTCTCCTCAACTCTGACTATACTTCGTTTCAGCTTGGGTCCAGACGCAGGCGATGCTACAAGCGCGAGCTCCGGGCTTTCTGCATCCCTGCCAAGCACGCGCGCTCGTGCAATGCAAGCACTGTTCAGGGCCACACGCTCGCGCTCGTAGCATCGGCTGCGTCTGGACCCAAGCTGAAACGAAGTATAGTGTCGGGTGCTGTGCCTGTGTTCAGTGTTTTCTCCATCCCACGGGTCATCCTGCCGAAAATAAACGCCCAGAGCAACTGAATTTTTTTAGAAGCCTGGATGCCTTTATGTGACTGCGTTGTCCCGCATATTTAGTTGTCTTATGCCAGCATCGCATTTAGGCGACGTTTGAACGGATTGCTATTAGCTCGCAAATAAGTAGGAAGTACGTTCACCCGACCGCCTCGGGTTTTTTTTTTATGAACCGTTCAACCAGTTCAACGCTTGTTTCATAAGTTTCGACAAATAACGAGCAATACAGATAATACCGTCAGTACCACAGCACTGAGAAGGAATGAGTATTATAGAACATAACGTTGGGGGGAGGGCTAGAGTGAGCTGGTGTAAGAATATAATAATCTGGGCAACGTTTTTAGTAAAATTTGTAGCACATTTCGCCAACTTTTTAGATGAAATCATGAAAACTTAGTTCGAGCAGAATTCGATTTTCATCCGTGAAATTCAGACTTGGAACTTGAAATCGAACCTTTCAAACTTTTCAACCTTGTACCTAGAAAACATTCGAAATAATAATTTTTTTTCGAACTTCAATATTAAATAAATTGAAATCTGTATGTGTAAAAAAATTTGATATCTTCGAACTCGAACTTTAAAGAAAACTTTAAAGAACCTTAACATTTGGAATTATTTGAATTCGAGCCTCAGCGGGGTTATAAAGTTGCGAACTCTTCAAATTCGAACCTTATCAAGGTCGAACATTTTGAACCTTTCGAACTCGACCTTCGGGATGTTCGCGGCATCCCTAAGTAGAATATAAAGAAATGACATGAGTGATAACTGCACAGTTACGCCAATCATCTACCCATGCAAAAAAAATTATTTGCGTTAGCGGATTTGGTGCGGAGCTTGACGAATGCACACCACTACAACAGAGCCAATTACCGACGTTATTAAGATTTATTAGACGTGTGTCCCCAATAATCAAAGAAAAATATTTGGTGAATTTGGATGTGGCTTTTCCTACATACCTGTTTTAATTTTGATATAAGTTAATGCGCCCGTGTGTCTGATAGACGATATAACTCTCCGACACAAGATGGCAGGACACGCGGACGCACATTAAGGTCATCCGCGAAAACAATAAAAACCAAGCGGCGCGGAAGTTTAGGCTCCAAGGAGGTTTATTGTCAGGCATAATTTTTGACGTACCGCTCATAACACCTTTTCATGAACCAGATATTTCAATACTGCTTTTTATATGTACATCGTTTCAGTTTGAACTTTTCGGTGTATGAACATTTGAATGCACTATTGTTTTGTGGTCAACATACCGAGAGGCATTCTTTGCTGACACACTTGTTATTTACATAATTTACAGATAGATATTTACAAACGGGCCAGTCCGAGATAATGTCTATGGCAGATGAGACGAGCCTGGGTTCCTGCCGGCGTGTTCCATCGGAGCTCTGTGTCGCGTGTGTGTCGCTCGTGGTGCGAGGCTCCTGCCTCGTTCGCAGTGCGTGCGTTGGTGCACGTTGCTCTACGGTGTCGATGGTGTCGCCCGCTTGTTCGCTACAGTTTTTTGTGTTGGAAAGTTTCGAGGAACAGAGCTTTTGTCATAAAGTGGAGGCTTATACGTGAGGACATATCAGACTCGAACATTTTTGTGAAAGCACTCCAGCTTGTCCACGCGTGAGGTGAAAAGCTAAAATATATGACAAGTCAGAGGACTCCATGCGAGTGCAACTGACGTACGCGAAGCACTTGGTGGTTCGAAGCGACCGGTAGCTGACAGGTTGTCCGCGCATTATTCTCGCGGCTAGGCATTTACGTAAAGCTGACAAAACTGGTGTCAAAGATGACTACGTCATAATTGCGCGATGCACACGCGTTTGAAATTAAAGCGCCCTTTAGAGCCTGATGCGAAATTCCGAATAGGTTCAAACAATCGGTCCGGTCGTTGCTTAGGACTAGCTTATAATCAAACTTGTTTCATGCAAAAGGTAATAGTTAATTTCGAGTTACTCTTCCTTTGATACGTCATGGAGCTGCGAGCTCAGTTTTTCTGGTAATTCGTGCAAGCGCGTCCCGCACTTACGACTAGGAAGTTTCTCTTGGGTTCGCGTCATCGTAGAGCCGTCCAGGCGCCTATTCGCTCAGTCAAGCGTATGGACGTAATCAATAGAAGCTCTGCGTCTGACGGCCAATCCTCACGTCACCTTGAAGAATAATGCATGGACTATAAAAGCATTCCCTGCACTCCATTTATTCGTTGATGCAAGCCAATGATACAGAAAGAAAGATAAAAAAAACATGGTTATCATTACTTTTAAGAGACAGAAGCGTGTTCGACATTTCGATTAGCTCTGAAGTTTCGAATAGATTCAAAACAAAAAAAGCATGCGCGACCAAAAGCGTCGCTGCGATCTCATTAGTGAAATGTAAACTGTCACATTTCCAGGAAATTTAGCGACTATGACGCCTAAAGTCACAACACCCGCAGGCAGAGCGCCCGAAAGCAATCGCCTCCAGCCTTCAATTTGATCTTAGCCACAAATTCAAACAGAGCATCATCGACAGAAATAAGAGTATTTGGTTGTACACTCCGACGTTGTCGCGTTGAGTGGGCGATGAGAACAAGCCGCGCTATATACGAATCATAGAACCGGCTGTTCGCAATTCAAAATTACCTTCGTGACATCACGAATAGTAACCATATGCTTTTAGAGCATTTGTGCGAGTTATGTGTTAAGCCTGGTTCAGACAGTTGCGTTTGACTGCGTTTGACTGCGTTGCGGCAGCGAGAAACCAGGACATCCCTGCTGCTTATGTCGCGTGCCAAGATGCTTCCTTGAATTGGATTCCACGCTTCATACGAAGCACAGATGTGCCGGTGACTCGCTTTCGGTACTCGACGCAAAGCAGTCAAACGCACTCAAACGCAAGTGTCTGAACCGGCCTTTAGAGGATGTATCATGCACGCAGCTCGCGCAAGATCATACAAAAAAGCGAACTGCCAGGCACGGCGATTCTCTTAATGTGAATCCCGAACTTGCTTGTGCCATATGACATTACATTGATTTTAGAACAATCGTATGTGGCCATGCAGTCCCACAACCAGAGTGTACCGAAAATAAAACGCACCTTCGGTTTACTACGCGCGCAAGCACGTGTGCCATGCGTGGGAAGGTAATCCTTTCACAAATTGAGCGCAACGCTAGCTCAGTGCTGCTGCGACCCCGAGCCACCGCCGCATTCGTGTCTCGTATCTTGTGTTCGAAGTTTCTCTGTCAATGTTTTTTTAAAACTTTTTACGCTTCATATAAAGCAGGAGTACCCCGGTTTGTAATGTCGATTCAGCACTCAGGTAGCGCTGCAGCTCTGAATGTGTGACTCGATGTCTGTCTGTGACAGGGTGGAAACATCCTTTGTTTACCCAGTGCCACCGGCGCGTGCCGAAGAAAACACATAAATTAACCTTGGGAAAGGAAATGGCTTCAAAGGTCTGGCCAAAGCTGAGCGCTCGCGCCGGGAGACGCCGGGGCGCGTGCACTTTCTATAAACATAGAAAATGACCATACCAGCGCGTCTGTATGAAGGCACTCTATGCGTGACTAGAGTGCCTCAATGCCTACTTGTGATTGTGAAGAGTTTAGTGTCAAACGCTATCCAAGCTGCTGCTGCGAGCGCATGGCCTCATCACAAGTTCCATGCGCTCACGTCAGCAGCTTTGACATTGCAAGCAGGACGTCGGGCTACCCCATTGCTATGCGCTGGCGTGAGTTGGCCCAGTGTCCTAACAGGTCGCAGCTAGTACATATGGAGTGAAAGCTCGCGCTGCACAACCCAGGAATTCCGGATTTAATCTTTATCCCTGCTTGTTTCGTTGTGCGTAAGCATTATAGCGGCATACATCACTAGACCGTTTCAACTTTAGTTCGAGCGCAGCGGACGCTACGAGCAATCCGAGCCAATCCAGCGTGATAAAGTGTCATGTGATCTAAAGATTCACGTGTCGCTCCGCTCAACTAGAAGATCACGTGATACTATCACAGCGCTGAACTGGCTGAAAGCTTCCGACGTCCTCGGACTGAAAAATGTTAGAGACCCCAAGGTAACAGCTGTACTACTTTTAATACTCAAAACAAAAAAAGCTATTCGGTCTATAGCATGCTTGTGCTATAATGATTGATCACACATACATTTATTTTAAGCATAACTTATTCACTACCCAACAGTTAATATTTTTCAACTTTGCAAAAGTAATCTTCAATTTTCTTAGAAACAATACGGAGTCCTTTGTTACTCAATTTCCCTTAAGAGACACCCAACACAACTTGCGACGTGTGGAATATGATAGAGGCCAAATACGTACTTATTATGGTGAACAAACATTAAAGCAGCAATTAACACAACTTTTTAAATATGCACCCACAAATTCCCGATATAGCAACTAAATCAAGATCTGCAGATATATTTAAAAAAAGAATAAGGAATTATATTTCGAGCATATATAAAATATTGTGTATACATGCTGCCGGACATTTCATTGTGTTAGAAATGTACATATTTCTTGTTATATTTGTTCTGTTCTTGTGTTTCATTTGTATATATACTGTGTGTTTCCTTGTAAGAGCTGCGCCGCTCTGAAACCTGTATGGGGTACGGGGTCAGGGTCAGGTGTTTTAATGCACCTTAGGTCCCTGCCACCCCAAAATTAAATGGCAAATAAAAAAAATACAAACTGCACTGGCTAAATCTCTCTTACACAGCGTAAAAGGGGAGGGGAGGGGTGGATGTGTTAGAGATCATGCGTCACTTGAGTGGCAATCTAATTTCGCGCTGCCTACTCCAACTAAACCAAATTCTTTATACGGCGCACGCAGAAGCTAAAAATATCTATATATCTATATATATAAATGCAGTTGTCTGGACCAATTAGGATGTACCGAAAATTGTAAGCTTTCTTTCTGTCTCTTTATTTCCGTGATCGTTTATGTTCTCATATTCAGAAGTCAAATCATAGCGAATCACTCTATCAGCTCAAAGACTAAAATAAGAAAACAAAATATGCTGAGAGCAGCTTTACGAAAAAAACATCAAATTTATTAAACAGGCTACCTCGTAATTTTTCCTCGAATAATCTAACAAAAGAATGGACGTTGCGCACCAAAACTGTAAATAGCTAACAATTATAATAAGTAGTGATATCTCGCAAGATTTTCTGTGTGTGTGCAAACTAGTATTTGCATTCACTTTCATGATCTGCGAGCTCGTCCAAAAGAAGAAAAGAAAGGACAGGGCGTTGGAGATTGCGTCTGCGGCAGCAATCGATTTCCAGTTTTTTGTCGTGTGACCCCACTTTCTGCGCGCAGTTGGCACAGAGAGCGTGATCACTTGGTCACCTTTGCGCTCCACCATCAGTCCGAGCGCAGCGGACGATACGAGCCATCCCAGCCAATCCAGCACTCGTGCCATTTGATCTTGAGCTCCGCATGCCCCTCCAAACTCTTCGCCCAACCAGATGGTCACGTGACACGCTCCCGGTGCTGGATTGGCTGGGATTGCTCGCAACGTCCACCGCAAGCGGAGTACAGTTGATCCGGAGCTTTTGCTGGTCGGGGTGTGCGTAAATTGGTCGAGGGGCACTCATTTTGACAGCCGAGGTCTCTCTTCAAAAGGATTAGGATTATCTTTCCGCGGCATCTTTCTTCTGTGTCCAAGCTTCCCAAGAAATATCGCGAAGACAACGTTCCCCTCCTTCTCCCTCACCCCGCCCGTCGCTGTCCGAGAGAGCTTACAGCCCCTGCAGAATGACCAAAACGTAAAAGTTTTCTGGCTGGGGAGGAGGAAACAGACGGAATGCTGAAGAGGAGCTTTCCTCCTCTCCTCTCCGGCATTCCGTCTGCTTCCTCCTCCCCTGCCCTCCTTTCCCTCGAAGTTTTTTAACCTGACCTTCGAACCCCCCCCCCCCCTCCACCCACACACACCCTTACTCCACCCCCTCCGTTCTTCCCTGAGCGGACCGCGCGCGGCGTCCGTTTGTGAGCACAAGAACATAATAATACAAAAAAAAAAAAAACTTCAAGACAAGGTAATAACGTTTTGTTAATACCTACAGCCCTCAAAACCAACAAATGTATTGGGTTGGAACACTGCCATCACGCATAAATAGGTCACGTTTATGAGAGGGTACAAAACCTTTGCATGGAGGAAGAAAGGGAGAGGGATTATCTGACAATGCGGGTTATGGTGTCAACATTCATTTTGTTCTGTTTTGATTATTTGTGTTTCCGTGATTCCGCTAACATATGTATGTGTGTGTGTGTCCGCGCGCTTCTGTCTGGAAATACGCATGTGAGTGCCAATTCGTGTGTATGTGAGCCCGCGTGTGTATGCGCGTGTGCGTTTCTGTTTGTGCGTATACTTGTCTGCGAAGATACAAACGATAATAAAGTCATTCGTGCCTTCGCATCGCCGGCCTTGCGCCTGGTGCACGTGTGCTAACTTTAGCGTACTCCCGCGCTTTCCACGCGTCCTCAAATTGCCAGATTTAGGGCTTTTCGATGGCGCTCAGAGAGTTTCTAATAGAAACCAAACGTTTAAAGGGGCGGTGCAACCATTTTTTTTACAATGTGCGAATACCGCTTAGAACAAATCTCTGACGTCTATGACCAATGAAACACTCGTTCGTTTTTCTTCTTACGCAATAAACGTCGCAGAAAAAAATAAAGAAAAAGGAGCAGCGTTCACCTCCTCAACTCGCGGCCAGAACAAGCGGCTACGTGATCTGGAGCCGATTATATGCCGCCAATGTTGATCATAGCCACGCGCTGGGTTTGGCGAAGCACAGGACACGCGCTGAGTTCCAGACATTCATTGCAGCTATTGGACATGGGCCACAACCCGAATCCTTGTCGAGCTATTCCTTATCACGAGCCCAAATCGAGTGCCCACGCAATGCCCGGGTCAAATCTATGAGCTGCATTCAACTACCATCACTGCGATCCCCTAGCTATGTCATAAATTTTTGGGAAGGAGAGATTGAAAGAAAACGCTCGCTTTTACCGTTGAAATTACACCGCAACAAAGAGTTTTCTTGGTCAATGGCGTTGCGTGCGAGTATACTTGGGTTTGACTATTGTGAGAGTAAGCTCGTGTAAAGTGAAAAAAAACAACATTCCAATTGAATATCGTTGCAATGCCTCTTTAAAGGGAAACTGAAGCGGTTCTGTTTTTGAGGAAAAACACCTATATCGCTTTCATTTGGCCTTCAAGATCACAAATATTGAGATAATTTTTTTTTTTAATTTTGTGCGCGGAGGTCGCAGAACTTAATTTTTAAAGTACCGCTGAAACCCCTCCTTCCCGGGCGCCACTTCATACGAGGATTTTCGGAATCCCTGCTCTCGCGCATCTTCAGCGCCCGTCAAAGCTATGCTCGTGCACGCTTGCTATTTTCGAAAAGGTCATAAAAGGCCGTGTTCCAAAATTTACTCGATCCTACGCCAGGTTAAGGGTTTTTGTACCTTGGCGTTGTAAAACCTACTCGCGTCCTGCGTTTTTCAATCTGTGTTGTCACGTGACATGACCCGTCGGAGTAACTCGGATCCGTTTGCGTAAGATTTGGAACACAGCCAAATAGACGTCACGACTAGCGTCAGTGCGCAAAAATATACGGCAAGCTTGCAATTGCACGCGCTGCTAACAGGAGCGACATGTGCTTGGGGGCCCAAATATTCTAGTATGGCGTCACGACTTGTTGGAGGTTTTCGTGTTTTCTCGCGTTTCGTTACATCTTCGGGGAAAACGAACATGATATTAAGATTCACGAGATACAAATACGACAAAATTCACCTCTATCTCGTTTTTTTTTTTTCAAGAAGTGTTTCAGCTTCCCTTTAATCTCACTAATTAAAGAGTCAATTGAAAAAAAATAGCTTGCTATAATCCGTTGCAACTCAAGAAGGTAGGGCGAGGGTAAAACGGGCCGGGGAGGAGAAAGCAGACAGAACGCTGAAGAAGAGAGGGGGAAGCCTCCTTCACTCTTTAGCGTTCCGTCTGCTTCCTCCTCCCTGGCCCGTCTTACTCTCGCCCTACCTTCTTGAGTTGCGACGGACTATAATTAGTATTTTTTTTGTGTGTAATTTTTTATGTTCGCTTGGCTTGTAGTTAGTTCCCAAAAAGAGATTATTATTTCCGTAACCACCCAAGTTTTAAGGCTTTCTGAAATTATTTGCAGAAACATCCGGTATAATAGGCTATGATTTAAGTTAAAAAGTGAGTACTGCCGGAGTATGAATTTTTTCGATAAACGGCGTTTTCGATAAACGGCCTTTTCGATAAACGGCGTTTCTCTAAACTGAGTCTCTTCTTTCTCTAAACCGTGCTTCGATAAAACGAGCCCGTTCTCTAAAACGTGCTTCGATGAATTGGCATTCGATCAACTGTAGTAAACCCAAGAAAAGAGGGGGACAAAGGGCAGCGAGTGACATATAAGTTTGTCCTGTGAAATGAAGTTTTTAGCTGAGGAAGTGGCCGAGTGGGCTAACTAGGGTGCCTACATGTTTCCGCCGCTCCGCTGTTTAGGGTGGCGACAACGTTTTTGATACCTGTTGCCGACAAACCGGTGTTGCCTACCTCGTCACCATGACAACCTGCGCTGTTTTCGTCGACCATTTCGTTACACTCGCCGGTCCTGTGCTCGCACTACGCCGCTAATTGTCGTCAGCGCTATTGAGCGCCCACCGCTCTAGTTCCAACGGCGAGGCTCCGGCGTCCGATGCCGCTCTGATGCGTTTTATTTTGTCGCGGGAACTCGCGTTTCGTTAAAAGCAACGCACACTTCCTGCTCGCAACTTCCAAATATGAAACACCCGAATAAAGAGAGCGACAGCCACCACGACCGCCATCCTGCTGAGTCTCCGACTCCTCTCGTGAAGGGAAACGGAAGTGGTCTCACAGTGTTGCCGGTGTTTTGAGACTACAGGAATTCAACGTTCTTTACGTTTAGCGAAATAAGAAGTGGAAAAAATTGGCGGTGGGAGAGTATATCTGAAAGGGTAACAAGAAGCTAGCGCCACTCTAAAGCTGAGCAAAAACATGTAGGCACCATAGGGCTAACCCGTCTCAGCTCAAGGCTGTATAAACAGTACAAAGCAAGCCAATTTTTTTTTCGTTTGAGACTTCGTCTGTTTTGTTCAGTGTTTTGTCTTTTGTTCGTTACCCCCCCCCCCCCCCCCCCAGTCTCTAGTTTGCAACTATGCTCAATTTATTTCTCACGTACGTAAATCGGGGAATCAGGGAGCGACTCAATGATTCCGCGCCGGGCTGCTGGCCGTACCGTTATGTAGATGACTACCTAATCATGCATGAAGAGCAGACAGACCCTGAGACTATCCTGCAGGCCTTCTCGTCGGGTCCCGCAGGCCTCGTCTTTAAAAAGGAGGACACCTCCGACGGAACTCTCCAATTCTTAGACCGGTACTTAGACCTTCGTTTGGCGATCCATCCCGGGGGAATCTGCTGGGAGTTTAGGCAAAGGACAGAAGAAGCCAGTTCCGCATTTCGCTAGCGCTCACTCTAAGACCGTTAATTAAACCAGGGCTTGTCAGGTCCCTTATGACGTCAGCGCGTTCTAGATCCTGCCCCCGTTTTGCGGAGAATAGTGTCCGGCTGCAGACGCGGAGTTTGAGGAAGGCCGGCTTTCCCGACAACTTGCTGGACAACTCGCTCAAGAGGATAAGTTTCGCCCCTCCTACTCCAACACCGGCACCCAGGCAAGGGAAGGGAAAAGTGACCGTCATTGCTTATATACACAACACAGCGCATCGGCTAAAAGCGCTCGCGTCTAGATTCGAAGTAGGGGTGGCGTTCCGCTGCAAATTCAAACTCAGTTAACAAAATGGCTAATTGCACTCCCCTAAATAAGACCTGCTCTAAGATGCGCGGGCATCAGTTCGTCCGCTGTAAACAAGAGAGGGTCTACTCTATCCCGTTCACCTGCGGTGGAAAATGCATAGGCCGGACTGGCAGGCAGGTGTATCAACGACCGCCTGCGGGAGCAGACAGGCGCGGAGAGGCATTATGGGACACGCTGTTGGAAACAACGGACGGATGGAGATTCCTTGCTCTCTTGTGTCATGATGTAGCCGAAGAAAAGATGGAGGCGAGGAAAGGCAGCGCGTTGCCTTCTGGGGTTGGGAAACTCACTCTTACCTGGGAAGTTAGAGTCCACCGAGACTGAAAGGTAACGCAAATCATTATCTGAAATGGGGAAGAGAACTTCCTCCTAACCCGTGCCCTTTCCCTCTCAAAAGTTCTTTTTCCCTCGCTTCAATTGGATCGGGGGCGACACGTGACCGTTGCGTTCTTATGACCCCGCGTGATTCGCTGGTCCGCGATTCGCTGGTCTGCTAGAAACCAACGCCATCACTGGGCGAGGCGTAGCGGTGGCTCCTTTGCTTACGGTTCGGCCGTTTTCTTTTTTCTTTTTTTTTCTTTTTTACCAGGACCTTGACGACAACGCGATGCCATCATGCAGTGCTAAGGATTGCACAAAAAGCATTGCGAAAGAAGACCGTTTTTGCCGTCCCGACGGGAAAAGAAAATCTTCAGCGACGAAGATATTGTGTTTTAGTAAATCGTTTTGGCTCTCCCGCTACGCTTACGCTAGAGCGACGACGCTACTGCGAATGCGCGCTGCTAGTGGAAACACTGCGGAGCTGCGGAGGCTAGCAGAGGCGCGCTATCGGACCAAAATAGCGAGGTGCGTAGCGCGGCGTGCTAGCGTGGGTCTCGTGAGACCAGCCTTGGCGGGATAAGGGCTGGGAAACCGGTCTGTGTGCTTCGCGATCGTGGTTCTGAAGGGTGGATTACATCTTGCTGCTGCGAGAAATAGCCGCGACAAATCTGTTCCACGACTGCAACAGGTAGCGATTTATGGCTAACGTCAAGGAGTCTAAATAATAGGAGGGGGCGCGTTGCAATATTTGTGAAGCCTAGTCATAAAAATTTTAAACGATTTTGTGGCCAACGTGACCGTCGATCTCTCTGGCAATTGGTGCGCGCAGTGGCGTAGCCAGGGGGGGGGGGCAGTTTGGGGGTCAGAACCCCCCCCCCCGATATTCGGGGGGGGGCACTTGAGAGCTGGAGACCGCTTCCAGCCCGTACCAGCCCGTTCTCCTGCCTCCTTTTTCACCATTTTGACATACACACTAAACATTGTAACACCCATAAGCGTGTAAAAATGGTGTAAGAAGGGTGTAAGTTAGGAAAAACACCCGTTTTACACCATTTTTACACGATTTCCGAATATCGGTAGGTGTAAAAAGGGTGTGCTGACGTCTTGCACCCATTACACGCCCTTTTTACGCCCTACTTGTAGCAATTGTGTCCAGAATCGTGTAAAAAGGGTGTATGGGCGAATTTTACGCCCTTCAGTCACACGGTGTGAAAGGGGTGTAATGGTGATGCTGTCAAATTCACCCATGATTTCATAGCCGTTCATGTCTATTGCTTTGGTGAAGCTGTTGCTGATGTACGGCGGTACAAGCATCGAGTATAATTAATCGCCACATGAAGTGGCGTATGATTACGACGTTCTAGAAAATAGATTTGCAACTCCGATTGAACTCTCCGTCCGACACGAGCCGAAAATTACGTGTCGCGCGTGCATCAGTTTTATCAGTTCAACTTTGATTTTAAATAAATAATCTCCGCTAGCAAAATGAACGAAGACGTATAAATATACATCCGAGGCAGCACACAGTATTGCGCCGTTATGGAATTATATCGGAAAGATTGTGCCGATACCATTTTGGTCTGGCCAATATTTGTGAAAAATGGGATGGGTCGCGCCGACGCCATCCTGACATACCGTACGCGGCGCCGTTTTTGGTTGAGTGTCAAGAGTGTCCTGCGTGAATTGGCTATGCCGGCGAGGTATTTTTATTTATTGTCTGCCTAAAATCCGACGTTAAACCACAAAACAAAACAAGATTGAACAAAACGGAATCTGCTTACTTTTAAGCCGAGAAAGACCTCCTGCGATAAAGCCTTGAACAAACTGTGGCGCCTTCATTTCGGGTATTACAAACTCACCTGACTGGGTTACGCACTACTTATAGCACCTTCACTGAGATTTTATTTTTGTGTGCACTTCTGAAGAAACAATGTCGCAAGACCATCGAAAGTGCCGGATTCATGACACCCCCGCTAGGGTTCACGACTCTTATCTCTGCGTAATGACACCAAAATATCTAGCGTCCCGACGTTTTTTTGTTGTTGTTTTTTGTTATACGTGAAGCCGCGTCTCTTTTTGTTTCATGCTCTCAGCGTCTTAGCTTTGTCCCTTACTTCGACGGCTTTCGAATTTGTTTTTTTGTATTTAGTTTGTGTTCTCGCGGTCCGCACCAGAGCATGCCCTTCTAGATGAGTGACAGTTTGACGCGCTCAAGGTTGTACTACGCAAAGCAATTCCAGACGAGTCCCATTTCGCGACCCTCCCCGGGCAGTGCAGGTGGTCATACAAAGAAGCAGAGGGAGATTAACTGCTTTGTCCAACCCCTTTGACCTCGTCTTCTGATAAGCCTCCACACCTTCTTTTGTGTCGTCGTGTGGCTGTGAACGAGTGCGAAGGCCGCTTCTATCAAATCAGAGGGGCGGCGCGAAACACGTGACCGCTCTCCGTAGGAAAAAAACGCTTGGACGAAAATTTGTCACGTGACTCGCTCTTGCGCGCTGATGGGCTCACCGGGGCCGTAGTCCTTGCCGTATGCCAAGTTATTTTGGTGAGTTGTAGGGACCACGTAGGTCCGGTTTCTAAAAAGCGCCCGTCAGGCGTCAGTGTTCTACTGTTTTTCGTGCGTTGCAGTCGCAGCCGTGATTTTTCGTCTTGAACGGCCGGAATACGTTCATACTAACTTTTTGGTAATGGTGGTTTATTTCGTCGGAGTTCATGGAATTATTGTGCTGTGTTTGTTGGACGCGTTTCGACAAAGAACTGCTCATCGGCGGTCGCGAGACTTCCGCTGAATGTGAACGACCGCCTTCAACCTCGACATTGTGTTTCCGTTGTTTTGTGCTGCCCGAATCGGATTACCCATCTATCACGACAGAGAGCTGTTCATCAGCGACCACGAAACTTCCGTTGAATGTGAGCGACCGCCTTCATCCTCGACATTGTGTTTGTGGATTGTTCTGTGCTGCCCGAATCGGATTATGCATCTCTCACGGATTACATGAGATCACTCTTTTATTTGTAAGTACTCTGCAAGCATGCTTCTGATAGTAGTCCTGCTTCCGTCTCAATAGAACATTTTACTGTTACAAACATGAACTGCCGCTTCCGTCCCAAGCAACTCCAGGTCGTTCTGTCTTTGCAAGCCTGCCAGTTTTGTCCACGTCACCAGTGCTAGAAAGCATAAATGTTGCAAGAAAAGTAAAGTTGGAGATTGAACTAGGGCCTTCGGTTGTATAACTTAAAGGGGTTATGAAACAATATCCGGTTGGAATGTTCATAACCTTACACGCACGGACCGCCACTGGTTCAGAAGCGTTTTGGTCGTGGTGAAATTGCGAGGATAAAGGGGAAGTATTTCTTTCAGTCTTGCCCGCCAAGTTTAATGACGTGCGCGTGAACGTATGCCTTTGCCTTTTGCAAGCTTGTAACTGTACGCACTTGCCCGCATAAGCAGAGGCATGGCTGCGGCCAGGTGACGTGCTTGCAATCGTCTATAGATAATTTAGTAGAACCTGGTAGAACCTTGATCGAAAAATAAAAAGTGAACCAGGCATGTTTCGACTCCTTTGCAGTCATTTTTTCGTGCACTCTTTTGGGTTATTACACCCTACTTTATGGGTGTTGGTCATCGCGTCTTTTTTTATTTTGCTTTCTGGCGTTGGTACACCCAATTCAGAGGGCGTACTGCGCAGTCGTAACACCCTAAAAAAAGGTGTACAGTGGAATCACACCCTATCTTAAGGGTGTTCGGAATAACGCCCTTTTCTTAGGGCGTTTTGCTACACCCATAAGGGTGTTAGTTAGAGGACAAGTCATTTACACCCATAAGGGTGTTACGATGTTTAGTGTGTACTGAAAAAAGCAAGGATCTTTCGCATTGTTTCCTTATTTCACATGTGGGATTTCGCGTATTGTATCGTCGACGTGTGGCGATTGAATCTTCTTTTTCCGGCGTGTTTTCCTGTCACAAAAACCGGCCTGGTCCCGCCGGGCCACGCGTATTGTAAAGGGCGCCGCGTCGGCTGCCTGCGGGGCCATGTGACCGCCGACTCGCCGCGGCTGGTGTGGCACTCCCTGGTTTGCGCTAGTTAGCACCTCGCCGGTCCCGACTGGGACCCTAACTTGACTTGTTTATGGCCTCTGCGACTCCCGTTCGGGGGACGCTCTCGCTCGATGCTTGGGCGCTGCGGCTGCCACTTCTTAGAATCCGGAAACGAGTTTGCCAGATGCCCCAGTTGAGCGTTTTTGGTATTGACTTTGTTTGGAGCTGGGGGCAACGAGTGTCTTCGCCGCAGTGACGGTCTTTTTTTTGTGTGTGTGTGTGTGTGCGAGTGTGTCGCGATTGTAGGGGAGCGGGTGTGTTTTGTTTACTTTATAGCAAAGAGCACCGTTCGGTTGAAACTGGGAAACGGCGCGGCAGTCGACTTGGGAGGTTCGAGGGCGCAACCCGCTCTTCCTATCGGCTCCGGGCGTAACCTCGGGCACCGCGGTAAAGGGGAAGTCCCGTCTGGACACGGAACGTCGCCTGCTTCTGTGATGCTACTCTGTGCGGTCTTCCTCTGCCGGAATACCCCAGTGCGTCGACCGTCCGTGACGCGACAGCGTCTGAAGCTAACAACCACCGCCTCTGGCGCACCGCGGCCACGTCGAGACAGAATCCATCGCAAGCAACCGACCTCAGGTGCTCCCACGCCTCTGCGAGCTTCGTCGTGCCGGGCTGCGCCAAAGTGCAGATTACCCACCGGATTGCGGCACAACCTTCGTCCGTGAAATTCCAGAAAAAAATTACGAAGTAAAGCAAAGTGTCAGGAAACCGCGGACGACGCGGCAACTCCAAGACCATGGGGCGAAAAAGTAAAAGCCGGCGCCTGCGGCCTGCATACACTATCATGGAGATCTCCTCTCTTCCCCTGTGTAGGGATGGCGGGAAAGATCCCCTTCGAGAGGTAATAGCTTTTAGACCCCGCCGGCCTTGGTGCTTTCCAATTAGGGGCTCCCCGGATGTCTCATCCAGCTTCGACGAGTTTTCGGAAGGCGGCATCGGTCTTTGTGCTCTGTGTCACGAACCCCGCTAACCGCAGAGCATGGCATAGCGCAGAGCAAGTCGCCGTCCCCCGAGCGGGGGTGAGAAGACTCAGAAGAGCCCTTGCGGGCAAGGTCACTGGGTCGGGAGATGGGGGAATGCCCAGGAGCGGTAATTGAACCCACAAGCTCTGTCTGTCCGGTGCAACGCCTTAAAGGGCAACTCCGCTTCATTTATGGTTTTGAAATAACGATGCAGAGTCCTCATTCAGCATCGCCTACGGCAGACTCACACGCGCAAATGATTACGATCGCAGTTCTTTCTAAATGTTTCTATAAACACGGTCCGGCAAACTTTGCAACTCGCCACAGTTGCCGAAATCTGGCTTGACTCGATGCGCGGCGAAGTCGGCGCAATCGCAGCGCTGTCAAGAGATACGGCATGGGCGGAGCCAACATTGAGCTAAACGTCATCTCCGTGGCCCCCTTTTTGCTTGTTTTTACTTCTCCGATCGAGTGAAGCGCATCGACGTCAGCAACGCTGCCTCTCTGCGCTCAGCGGTGTTCAGCGTCGATTGGCGTACGCGCCCGCGCAAGTATCGCTTTATGCGAGCAGACCGACTCGACCGACTCGTCACCGTCCCCCGTTACCGCTGTCTTTGACGCGTCACAAGCGCAGCTGTCGTCGGCACGCCGTTTGTGATTATTGTCTCTCGGATTCCGTCCACACTATGGACACCACGTGCGCGCTCTATGGCCGCAGCTGTGCAGACGTCGACGAATGCCGTAGACACCAAACGTGGCGAGAGTGCGCTGCAGAGCAGACGATCTCGGCGCCTGCCGCACGCCCGCTCCAACGCGCCGGTCGTTCGGCCGAGATCACGTAGCATCTCATACCAAGTCGATGCCATGATCTGCAGCGAGGCAATGTTGCGGACGGCGCCAAAGTTTCGGCTTTCGATTTCCGCTCGTGATTTAAAATTAGATTTAAAAATAGTATAGCCTATTTTTCGCGAAGCAAAGTAACGTAGTGTCTTTGAGTATGGGCTTGTTTGACTCAGAAATCAGTCATTGAATCCTGACAAGTCTGTCGGTACTGAGTGCGAGTTGCCCTTTAAAGAGGCACTGACACATCAAAATCATATTTTTTTTATTATCCGAAACGATTGAAAACGGTGCCGGGACATTACTCTCAAAATTCGAAACTTGGGAATTCAGTATTTGTGAATTAAAAAAACAATTTCCAAATGCTGAATTTGAAGTTCCCGCGCGGTCCCCGGCAGCGCAGTCAGTCAAATTTTGCGGTCTCCTGCGACTCGACTTTCTCTCGGACCTCCGCTGACCCGATGCGAGGAGGAGGCGAGCTGGCGGGATAGAAGGGAGCCGGCGCGGGAAAAACCGGTTTCTTCGCCGACACGCCGATCTGCTCGAGCGCCGCCAAAGAGAGGACACAAATCTAGGAAGGGACATCTCACCGAACTCTGATTTTTGGTATTTCAAAAAGAAGGGCCGTAGTGCGTTCGCAATTGCGTTAAAAACATGTTTTACGATTGCCATTATTAAATGTTATAGAAATGTCGCCTACAAAGCTTCTAAATTTCCTGATTTTTGACGTCATCGATCATAAGAAGCAAGGAGGTAGCGGCGGGAGATTTAAACGCCAAAAATAAAAAGGCGCGCGCGCGAGCGGGAAATTTTTTTTCGCGATGCGGTTTTTTTTGCGTGTTTATGACTACAACTTGCGTCGTTTTAGACAATAAAAAATATACGACCTTTGGGGTGTCAGTGCCCCTTTAACGGCTAAGGCGCTGTCTGGACCAGCAGAGGTTGTGAACTCCTGGTTAATTTTTTCGCAAACTGTTTCCCCTTTGTCCTAAATAGAAAAATCAAAAAGTCGCCCTCTCCACCCTTCATTTTATATTTCAAAACTCGCAAGCCCTGGCGTCACTCTACAGTCAAGACCGGAAGAGAGGTTCCCGCTTGCAGCGTCGTCAAATAAATCTACGTCGGTGGAAGCAATCGCATTTGAATGCATTTACAGGGTGTCCCAGCTATCTCAAAGTAAGCTGAAAAAAAAAAACGGAATGCTCTAGGCGAATGAAACTAACTGTTTGCTTTTAGCAGTCGTCTTGACACAGACAAAAAGACAGTGGGAGGGGGGGGGGTCGGCTCCTCGGGGCAGTGCAGCGCCTCCTCGGGGCAGTGCAGCGCGGCTTGGCGCTTACCGATACCGGACAGTTGTTTTCTGCGGCGAGTTGGTCGCCTTTATGGTAGGGCTGGGCGTCGATTAAAAGTTTTAACCCGATTAATCGCCACCTTTTAATCAATTAATTAATCGATTAATCGGTCTCGTTAATTTCCATGCATAATATTTTTAATAAGTCAAAAAATAATATTTGTTTTCTGATTTTGCCCTTGCTGAACATGAGGTAAAGGGCCTAATACACAAGTTTTATTATGAACCAACCTTGATGTGTAGTTAAGAAAAGTTCGAAGGCACTGACACATTATTACTTCAGCTGCATGAGGCAAAAGGTTCGGTGATATTATCCGGCAAGAGCAACCTCCTTTGATTGTTCACACTATAGTCTCTCTCTGCTGCGCTAAACGGACACTCAAACGCTGTTGAAGTGGCTGGGAGACGTGTAACCTTCTGCACCTTGTCAGGAGTTACAAATCTTCCCCCTACAGTTTACTTTAGGCTAAATTTTGACCTAAAGTTTGCCCTTCATAGAGGTGTTCCCGTCCTTGTCTGCGTGGTGAAAGCGCTTACTTTTTACTTTATTTTGGTTCGTTAAAATATTATTGATTAACCGGTTAAAAAGATTAATCGCGATTAAAGCATTAATCCAATAATCGATAGGTTAATCGATCAAATGTCCAGCCCTACTTTATGGTCCTCCTGTTTTACATTCTCTCTCAAAATTGCATGCCCGTCAATCATCATATTCCGCGACTGCCGTGTGCAATGCACCGGGGGATCGTGGGCGCCCTTGACCAGACTTAACTGGAGGGGCCGCGACGGCGCGATCGCTGTCCGGAGTTGGCCCGCGGCGGGCAATTACGAGTGTGCCCGGTTCGGACAGCCCGCCTTTGTGCCCTGCGTGCCACACAAGGTCGTGGGTGTCACTGGTCTCGTCCATGCTTCGCGTTTGCTGTTTGAATTTTTATTTTTATCTTTGTATCTTTGTATTCTATGTATTTTTTGCCTTTTTTATTTTTCTTGCTTCTGCGGTATTTCGCTCGATATTTGAGGTCTCACTTTTCAAGTCCCGCTTGAGGAAGAAGGGTCCCCCTTCGAAACGTCGCGGTTTCTGTATAACTTATACATGTTGAATTAAACCTTCCAAGTTTGTTTGACCCTCGGTGGCTTCTACTTTATATATATATATATATATATATATATATATATATATATATATATATATATATATATATATATATATATATATTCTGGTAGCAAAACGGGAAATCAGTGCGATTTTGTGCAACGATGAACTAACTTCCACTTGTAAAGGGATACAATTTATGGACAGCGATAATGGATTGCGCTCGTCTTATGGAAAGCATGCAAGAAAATTTAATTTATGCTTAGCGCCCACTCAGAGCTCGTCAAAGTAGCTGTCTGTCATTCATAGGCAATGCACTAAAACAAGCTTGTATTTATTGTATCTGAGGTGTACATAGCAATCAAACGAGCAAATATAATGTCAGCTGGCTACAGTTTGAAGTTCAATTAAAAAAGCCCCCAAAGTGTTTCAAAGTTAAACAGTGTGCTTCCGTGCTTCTCTGGTTTCTCATGTAAATAAAAAATAAAAAAACCTTTTTGCTGCAACTTTTTTTTTTTAGTGCTGCTTTTAAAACGGTCTTCCGGATGAGATAGATAACACCGTTTCACTTAGAACATAAACAGGGACGTAACAAATAATGTAAGGTTCCGTCACTGGGCTGCGTTCCGGAGTTGTTTATGCCCGTGTCCCACTAGAGCGACAGACAGAAACAAAAGACAGTGACAAGCCTCAAACCCACGCAGCATGCTCGCGGTGGTACCTTTGGCAGGCGTTTATACCTCGTTTCACCTTATGCGCGAGCGAAGCAAAGCTGGAAGCGCGAGCGCGAAAGTTCCGTGCGTTCAGGCTTTGCTCGAGCGCGCGAGCTGGGGAGAAACGCAAAAAGCGCTGGTCTCGCACTTCTAGCTTTGGCTTCGCTCGGAGATAATGTGAAACGAAGTATAGTCGTTCGGTGCACGTGAAGTAAGCACGAGCGATTGCCTGCCAAAGATACCCTCGCGTGCATGATGCTCGTGTTTCAGCATAGCATCCTTTATTCTACAAAGACTCCCGAATCGCGAAAGACTCTGGTTTGAGGCTTGTCGTTGTGGTTTACTTCTGTCTGTCGCTATAGTGGGACACGAGCATTACAAGGTTAGGTGTGGTCCCGACATGTTCATATGTTATGACCGCTTCACGAAACAAAAACGGGAATGTTAAAATTAGACTCTTAGTTCCGAACTTGCCGGTCGAGGTAATTTACATTGCCCTCTTTGGAAAAAAAAAAGAAAAGAAAAAGCTCCAGCTTTCCGCGAGGCTTTTTTTTTTTCGATGTGCTTTTACTCTTATTGATTTCCAGATTTAAAGGGTCCACGAAATTAAATAAAAATTTGGTTTTAGGCTAGTTGGTTCAAATCCATTAAAATATTACAAGGCGTGACTAAGCTGGTTTATGAGATTCCTTCTAGTTGCGGACAAGTTTCCATCGGTCAGACCAGCCGATGCCTTAATAAGAGAGCGCGGGAACACACGCTAGTCGGACGCAATGATTCGGGTGACCATCTTGCGGAGCACTGCGAACGATGCGGGTGTGAAACTTTGTTAGAGCACACAAAGCTATTAGGAGAGGGAAGAAGAAGATGGAAAGGAGATACATCGAAGCTTTCGGTATACACAAAGCGCCTGACAAATCCGTAAGCAGCCGTCCCTTTATCTGCTAAACAAAGAAATTGTGTTTCTTGAGGGCTGCGTGTGATGAGCGATAGGAACCTTTATCTGTTGCATGTGTTTAGGCGATGGGGATCGACAGTTTCACAATGTTTCGTGTTTTATTAAATCAGTTGGAAGTTGACGCTTGCCCGCGTCGTACGTGGTTCTTTTTTCGTCCTGTTCTGTTCGCGCCTTTTATCCTTTTATTCGACATGAAGTGAATTTTGGGCTGGGACAAATGATTTTACATTGGGGGTTTACTATTCACATATCGTTTAGTAGGCCAAAATAAAGAGGTTAGAAAGTCAAAAGCCAGCTTTTCGGTTACGAACATTTGGAGATATAGGGGACTATTTTGTACCTCATTTCCCTTGAAAGCTCTCCGCCTTTTCACTGTGATACATCCGCTGTACTCAGAGAATGTCAGTGTTACCTAAAGCATGTCAACGGTACCCAAAGCACGTCAGCCGACCCGAGCTCACGCGTTGCACACAGAGAACTGCGTCACTCGGATGTACGCGCTCGTCAACAAATATTTGGATTCGCGTTCGTGGTCAATGAGTGCCCTGACCACGGTGTAAGATATACTCTTTAGGTGAGGACACGGCGGGGCTGAACGAGCGGCGCGAGGAATCAGATAGTGTTCGTTCGACGGGCATCCGAAAGGCTGCATTATTCCGCGGCCACCGTGCCCGCGGCTGACAGCGTCGCCGGCGGCCAAATGGCGAAACTGTGTGAGAGCGAAAAAATTGGTCTTTCTGCACGAGCGACAACCTCGCTGGAGCTCTGCGCGTGTGGAGCATGAGGCGGCACGAGCCGTCTTTGCCGTGCCCACGGGCCGACGAGTCCTCTGCCGGCGCCGAACTTTATCTGCACTGCGCGAGGAGCGCGCTGTCCTCACCTGAAGAGTATTATCTTACACCGTGGCCCTGACGGAACTTATCACTTGCGAATGCCAAGTTATATGTTGTGTTCAAAAAGCACGGTGAAAGCTTCGAGTCATCGCACCATTGCAAAAGCATGTCACGACCACGTGATTTCTCAATCCGCTTTTGAGTTGAGGATTAAAGCTAAGGAGGAATGAAAACTAATTTCATGACTCCTTTAAGCGTATTACAATATGAATATAAATGCAAAGGGGGGGGGGTATTACGTGAGTGGGATGCTCTGCTAATCTTTGAGGATGTCACTTTCAGGTGAGTCATTCGGTGGTTATTTTTTGTCTCAGCGCCCTGGTAGCGTGATAGTGCTCATAACGGCGCGGAAGGTGCTATCGCCCCACTTACCGAATTAGAGAACTACAAGCAGCAGTAAAGCACGTGAATAATAGGCAGTTTCATGATACTCCTAAAACATGTGGTTTCGGAACAATTCCTTTTAAAATAAATGCCACCAAAACGGCGGTCGTCGCACAGAGCTTCGCCTAAAGCCTAGCCACATGGCGCGCTTTCCGCGCGTCTAGACGCGCGTCTCGGCTTGGCGCGCGCTCAGCCAGACGCGTGCGCCCAGTCAAACCACACGCAGCGCTACCGGGCAGCGCTGCGCGTCTGCGTTTCCAAAGCGTCTGCCCAACGTAGCCAGATGCGCATAAGGAACAAAAGCAAATTTTAAATAGAAATCGCGCGTTAAATGATGGCTACATGCCGTAATATTTAGTTTTATTAATAGTAAGCACGCATTTTTATTACAGCAATTGCAATGAAGCTCAATTTCACTAATTTTCATCCTTTTTAGTGTGTATGCCTCATCCACCTTTCGGTATGCCATCGGCATCACCATCTCCCGCGCCAAAACATTTGCAGCTGGCCGCTAGAGGTTGCGTTGTTGCCGATAGTATTAATTTTGTATGTACTATCTGACACTGTTGCTATAACACGGCAGCGGCGGCCGTCCAGTACCCCCAGCGCCTCATGCAGGCGCCGTCGAAACTCCGCGATGCGCCGTGTGGCCGACTCAGCTCTTCCCTTGCCTGCGAGCACACTCGCTTTGTCGTCTGCTAGGCACAGAGCAGACGACGCCACAGCGCTCGCCAATTTTCCCTGAACACGGTTCAGCGAACCACCGAGTAAGAGGTGTCCACGGTTAATTCCCTGACTCCACTGGCTAAGGATAATCATCGCCACTAATTGTAATATCACGGTAGACTACATTTTTTGTATGGGTCAAACTTGCAGTTATAATGCAGTGAGTGCGCAGGTGAGCTGGTGGATGTTAACTATTTTGATTCTTAGCCCGAGACTGAGGCAGGAAACGAGGAAAGTTTCAAGTAGAAGAGAAATGAACAGTCGAGGACATGTCTGTATACGTGTCCTCGACTGTTCATTTTTCTTCGACCTTGAAACTTTCCTCTTTCCTGCCTCGGTCTCGGGCTAAGAACAAATGGTTGCAGTTCTACTCCGTTTCACTTTAGGTCTAAGCGCAGCGGACGCCTACGAGACGATAGGGCCAACCAAGCAGCGACAAAAGCGCACTTTTTGCACCTTATTGGGGACCCCGGTGATGCACTCCGTGATGCTGCACTTCTGCCGCTATTTGATTGGCTCTGTCGTTTTGTAGCGTACGCTGCGCTCGGACTTAAGGTGAAACGGAGTATAACAGTTTATTTCTGTATCACACCTGCTGCGCTCATACTGGTTTGCGAACGCATAATGTTAAAGATGCATCGCGAAATCCTGCTTCTGAAAAAGCAAACAAAAAAAATTGTAGACAGGGTTAATGCTTTAATGACTCTGCAATCTGCCCCAATAAAAATCGCCGATTTAAAATGAGTTTGAGACCAGTTCGCAAGAGCGAGGGTACCAGACGAGCAGCACTGTGGCATCGCCTGCTCTGCGCGTAGCAGACGACAAAGCGAGGGTGTGCTCGCAAACGGGAAGAGCGAGTCCGCCACATGGCGCATGCGCGGAGTTTCGGACGGCGCCTGCTATGAGGCGCTGGGGGTACGGGACGGCCGCCGCTGCCGTGTTATAGCTAACAGTGTCCACGATAGTACCTTTGTCTCTCGGTGTCCTTGTATTCTTTAAGTTTCGCCTGCCAGAGTGCAGGACTTGTGCAAAAGGTGTGGTAAACGGATGTCCGCGGTGGGAAGGACGTAAGTACCCATGTTCGCCCTGCTGCGAGCGTTGGCGGGGCCTAAGCTGTTTTTATTTAAGCCCGCGGACATAAACATTTTGTAAATTCCGCGTTCGCGAGTGTGCGTGCGTGCGTGCGTGCGCGCGCGCGCTTTGTTTTGGAATTGCACAGGGTTGTTACCCGTTTTTGTATGTGCATCTTGCTGTTTTGAGTGTTTGTATTTATTTTTCTCTCCCGTATCCCTTTCCCCACTTGGCGGTGGGCTAGCAGGCGCACCTGCGTAAGGGTCTCAACTTTTCTGCCTAGCTTTGCACGCTGCAGAGTGGGTATCGCAATTTGTGCAAATAAAAATTATTATCAAATCAAATCAAATCAAATTTTATTTAGACAACCGTCGAGGAATACAGCTGTCTGGGGGCCGCCACAAAAGGCATCGGCATGCCTGACAAGGCGACAGCCCCCGCCCTCTCCACGGCCAGACAAAATGAAAGTCTCAGAGGGCGAAAACTACTTGATCATGAAAGATCAAACATAAAATCCCATAAGCGGTACAAAACACTGTATTCAAAGAGAAATACAATGAACTAAAACCAGACTCGCCCCCACGTAGGACAAACAACAACGAGGCACATCAATTTTTATGCCTGCACAAACACGGCAAACAAAGGGGCCACAAAAAACAAAATGGTGCAGCCAGCCAGCCAGCCATCTCTACAAAGATATTTCCTTAAACCCGCAGAAATAATGCACAAAAAACAACATACGCGCAAAAAAAAAAAAACGAAACTTGCGTTATTGTCGCAAGTTTCGAGGCGAAAACTAGTCCTACATTGGCGAAAACAATGGAGAAAATTCAAACGCTCCTTGCAACTAGTGAACACGGCCGTTCATTGGTTGTCGCTTTCTGGACGCAGCGCGAGACGCGGCGCCTGGACGCAAAATATCTGGCTCCTCCAGATACGCCGGAATGCGCCTAAAAACGCTCCGTTTCGTCCCGGCGCCGGAAGTGACGTCAAAGCGCAGGCGCAGACGCGACGCAGACGCGGAGAAAAGCGCGCCATGTGGGCCAGCCTTAAAGAGCCCACATGGCGCGTTTTTCGCCGCGTCTGCGTCGCGTCTGCGCCTGCGTTTTGACGTCACTTCCGGCGCCGGGTCGAAACGCAGCGTTTTTAGGCGCATTCCGGCGTATCTGGAGGAGCCACATATTTTGCGTCTAGGCGTCGCGTCTCCCGCTGCGTCCAGAAGGCAACAACCAATGAACGGCCGTGTTCACTAGTTGCAAGGAGCGTTTGAGTTTTCGCCACTGTAGGACTGTAGTTTTAGCCACAGACCTGACGACAATGGCGATAATAATAATAATAATAATAATAATAATAATAATAATAATTTTTATTTGCACAGATTGCGATACCCACTTGGCAGGGTGCAAGGGTAGGCAGAAAGGTTGATGAGACCCTTGATGAGACGCAGCTAGCCCGCCGCCAAGTAGGGAAAGGGATACGGGAGAGTAAAATAAATTCAAACACTCAAAACAGAAAGATACACGTGTAAAAACGGGTAACAAACCTGTGCCATTCCAAAACAAAGCAGAGCAAAGCGCGCGCGGGCGCGCGCGTGCACACACTCACACACACATACGCGCGCGCACGCGCGGAGTTTACTCGCAGCAGGGCGAACATGGGTAGTTACGTCCTTCCCCCGCGGTCCTGCGGGGACGGAGAACTCCCAAACAACGCGGCGGTGGCGCCCTCTACTAGCATCCACAGAAAGAGTAACATCTTTGGCGGGCATGCTTTAAGAAAGCTAGTTCTTTGCATAAAAACAAACGGAAATAAACTCTTTTGTAGGAACCTTTATTGGAGATTGGTACAAAATAGAAGGCACGGGATGGTTTTTAAAGAATTAGTTTACAAGGTTTCGCGGCATAATTACTATTGTTTTTATACAACCACGGCTCACCGGAAATTTCAGGTAGCGCGTCCCGAGCTGGGTGCGAGCTGACTTCTGTATTTATTCACGGTACTTCCGAATGAGAGACGGTGGTTGGCAACCATATCTCTTTTACCTTGTATACTTCGGCTACGGTAATGCCGATGAAAGCCAAAATAGAAGAGTAACAGTTGACGCTATCGAATGCGATACTCTGAGCCAGTTCAAACAGCTGTGCAGTTTCCTCAGTGGCCGCGGCGGGAGAAATGGCGGCGTTGGGATCGCCGATAGTTGCGTTCCATTGCACGGATCGGTGCAACTTCTTTGGGGAATTTTCCATGACAGTAGACTGAGTTCTAGTAACGTTGGCTGTACTAGTGTTCCGCTGTAAGGTGTCCGCAATAGTTACCAAAAGGCTGCCCGACTGTTTCCTAATTGTTGCGAGACAAGTGAGGAACACCCGCAAAACTATGCCACGCAGCTGTGGCATGACAGACTCTAGCAACAAAAGCAAGACATTGTTGCCCCGATCATGGGGAAGCACTGTCGCGAGGAGCGCTGCCTGGTCATGCAGTGCAAATGTTGAGAAGATGCATGCGGCAACAGTTGGCAAAAACTGATGTACAGCTGCAGTCCCGTTGTGGCACGCAACGTCTGCCGAATAGGTTTGAGCAACAGTCAACCAACAATGGTGTCCAGTGTTTCCGCAACAATTCCTCGACACATCTATCCCAACCTAGCGCGAAACTGTTGTGTCGTATACGGTTGGAACACTTTTGGAAAGCAATGTTTGGCGACTGCATTCTGGCAGTGTAAACGCAAACTGTTTTTGAATATGCCACGGGAACAGTTTAGCAACATCAGGACAGCACACATTTTGCTGGGTAAAAACAATGCTTCGGTAACTGTTGCGAGCATGAAACAATCAACGGTTGACCGACACAGTTGCCGCAGTGATTTAGCAGCGGACACTTCTGCAGTGTTATGACTGTTGCTACAACATTGTTGCGCGATTGCAGTAAAACTGTTTCCATGTTGCGAAACTTTGTTGCGCCGACTGTCTCCACAACATAAATTGTTACCTGGGCTGTCGTAATAGTATCAAGTGGAGAAAAAGAAGAGTTTATACAAACGCATTGAGAGCGATGCTGCAAATAAGATTGAATTAATAATGCTGCGCTTCCTCTAATACCATAAGCGTGAAGTTTAAGGTTTAGTATATTATGGTTTATGTGGTCGAACGCCTTGGTGAGGTCAATAAATATACCAAGTACGAGTTTTTTTGTCTCAAATGCTTCAACAATTAGTTCTTTTTGTGTTAACAGTGCGGTTTCTGTTGATCTGTGTTTACGAAAACCAAATTGTGAGTTAGATAGAATATTGTGTTTGTTAAGAAAGTTAATTAGTCTTGAATGAATTATTTTCTCAAGACCTTTAGACAGTACCGGTAAAATTGATATTGGTCTGTAATTAGTGAGGTTGTTTTTGTCACCACCTTTGTGCAGCACCGTTACCTTTGCCTTTTGCATTTCTTTTGGAAAAACACTGGACTTTAAAACAAGGTTAAAAATGTACGTGAGAGGAGGAGCAATTATATCAATGACATATTTGATGGGTTTAATTTGCAATCCATTTATATCCTGGGATCGGCTATTTTTAAGATTTAGGAACGTGCTAATCACTTCACTTACTGTAGTAGGAAAAAAGAACATAGATTCATTGAGAACGTATCGCGATGTTACCGACGGATCTATGGTATAATTTGCTGGTTGTACCAAATTTACGAAGTAATTATTAAAAGTGGTAGCAAGCTGTAAGTCAGACAACTTGCTTCCATCAAGTTCAACATCATAACGAGAACGTTCTTCAGCTGGTTTTAAAAAGAATTTATGCGTTTCCATAAAATATCTCCCTTTTGTCTTAAGGCGTCATTGAACAGGTTGTTATAGTAATTCGATTTAGCATGCTTCAGTTCGGAATTTAGTTTGTTACGGAAAGCTTTATAAGCACATAGTTGACTTGGATCCCTGTTTTTAATAAATTTTTTAAAAAGCTTATTTTTTATGTTTATTTTACGAACTAGTTCAGGTGTGACCCATGGCTTTTTAGATTTTTTGCTTTTCCTTATTTGTTTATACGGAAAACAATTTTCATAAATCCTAGTTAAAGAAGACAAGAAAATATTATAAGCTTCATCTGCTGTTTCCTTTGTGTATACTAAGCTCCAGTCTGTATTACCTATGGCATTACGAAACCTTTCTAATCTTTGGGCATTCATTTGTTGAGCAAATATTGGTTCCTGTATTGGTATTGATGTCTTATTACGAGATGTTCTAATGAACGAAAAAATGGGGAAATGGTCGCTGACATCACTTAGTATTACGCCAGAGTACCCATGTTCATTATCATTATTTGTTATGAAGAGGTCAATGAGAGTAGACGAGTTACTTGTGACACGTGTTGGACATTCGATTAAATTGTTACAACCATTTGATTCAAGAATAGAGATAAATTCAGTTTGCGAGGCAGATACAGTGGATACGTCTATATTGAAGTCTCCACTCATAAACAATGTATATTTGTTGCAACATACAAAATCAAGAAATCGCTCCAGAAACAGACAAAAATTGGCGAAATTTCCATCAGGAGGCCGATAGACAACAGACAATATATTACAATCATTACATAAAGTTAATACTTCGTAGTCCTCGGTTGACGTAGTAAATTCAGTTAAAAGCTCGGTTTTTAGAGATGATACTGTTTGTATGGCTACTCCACCACCCCTTCTATGTGATCGATTTAGCACAAAGTTGTTATAATTAGGAATAAGAAAGTGACTTGAGTTATCGTTATACCAAGTTTCAGTAAACATTATTACATCAAATTTTATACCTGTACTATCTAGCAACATTTCGACGTCGTTTGTTTTATTACTCATTGAACGGACGTTCAAGTGAAAAAATGTTAAATCGTTTGCGTCTAATAACTTTCCAAGGTCAGCGGGATCTAAAAAATTTGCGACTCCCATTTTTCAATGCCACAATTTTTTTTTGTATGCAATTTAAACAATTTTGGAGAGGTCGTCACAAGTCATGATCTTTAAAGTCGGAGTGCCAACTGCCTTCCGTGCAAAGATCTGGCCGTTTCTAACCCAGACAAACTTCCAATTCGCCTCCCTTTTTTTGCTGGTAGTTTGACCAAGGAGCCTCTTCAGCTGAGGACAGAGGTGCTCATTGATGTAAATGGGCTCGTTTGAAGTTAATCCGATTTTTGTCCCAGTAAGTCTGTGGCGTCTTGCTTCCTCTAGTACATCGTTTCGTTTGGCTCTATGAACGAACTGCACGACGATGTTTTTGTCGGTAGTGCTGTGTGCGATGGGTACTCGATGGCATATCTCGATGTCTTCTTTTGTAATTGGTACACCAATTTGGGCACCGATTTGTTCCAGTAGCATGGACAGATTCTCATTTGGCGCTGTAGGTACCCCTTTTATTTCAATGTTTGCATTTCGAGAATACTGCTCTGAACTCAGTATACGTGTCTCGCTATCCTTCATACGGACAGCAAGTTCGTCACACGTCGTCTGGAGCCGTGCATTGTCCTTTTTCAGTTCCCTGTTCTCATCCTGTACGACTTTGACCTGGGTTTTCATTTCCTCATACATCTGATTAATAAACTTTAAGCTAGTCTTAACGTCCCGCAGATCCTTTCGAATTTCTCTATCAAAAGTATCTCCGAAAACCTTCAGCTCTGCTTTGAACTCATTCTTTATATCCTCGAATGCAGCCAACAATTCTTTGCTCAGTACCATGTTCAAAAATGGGTAAAACTAAAACTGCTCAAGAACAGAAAACAAAAATACAAAACAGCAGCACTACAGTGGCAGCAGCAGCAGTGGTCAAGAAAAAATGAAATTCCAATAGAAATAACACCAACCTGCGGTATCAAAAAGCGTTGTTTAGGCGTCGATTCGTTCGTCACCACTGCTGCTGCCGAAATGTAGAGACCTCGGTGAAGATCCCGTGTTATATAGCCAGTGGCCGATGACGTAGTGACCACGTGATGACCTTGAGGGCGGTGGTGGGATGACGATGCTTTCGATGATAGTCACGCGCAGGTTCCTGACTTGCGTGTTTCTTGCGCGTCTGCTTGCTGCGGGCGATGACGCTGCAGAGCTTCGCAACTGCAGCCGGGCCGAGCACTGATGTTCACACGCAAACAGCCGAATGTAGATGGCTTGCAACGGAAACCTGCGGTATCAAAAAGCGTTGTTTAGGCGTCGATTCGTTCGTCACCACTGCTGCTGCCGAAATGTGTGCATCGTTTCAAAAAGTATCAAACGAAAACACCACGCAGCACATCTGACGTTGTTTCACACCTCGAGACACTGGCTTGCACTGGCGCACCGACCGCCGGAGTAGCATAGCGCGTAGTCGTGGAATGTGTTCGACTGATGATGATGATAGCTTATTTGCCAAAAAAGAAGACTTGGCGCGGACCTCCCCTCCGTCAGGGCTGGATTCGGCGCTCTAGGCGTTCTATCTAATTCAAATGAGCGGAGTGGAATGTATTCCCCCTGGTAAAGTATTTGGCCAGACGCAAACTGTGAAAAGGGTGGGCGGCCTGAGAAATGCACAGCAAGAAGGTTCAGATAGCGGTGGCGCGCTTCGAATTTTCCGTTTATCTTGCTCTAGGGTGTCTACATGTCTGTCTGTCTGGGGGTGAAGACATCCATTGTTGCCCTGAATATGCCTGCGCGTGACGCTCTCGCGCACTCGGTGCGTGACTTGGGCGGTAAAATGGCGTTTATGCATTACCCAAAGTAGAGTGCACTAGAAAGAACGAGTGAGGCCACCGGAGTGCTATTTTGGTACCTCCACATGTAAAAATAAACAGCTAATCTAAGCCACTTCGCTTGTAGCGCCCTCTCGGGCGCTACGGGCGAAGTGGTTCGATTCCTCCCTTTTATAAAAACGTGTTTCGTTCCAACGCCAAGTTCGACCGGGACACTGATGAAGGTCATAAAAACGGTAGAACGCTGGACTACATTTTTATACAATCTGAGACGTCAGGCGTCACGTACATAAAGTCACCGCGACCTGACTTATCGTCAAAACGCCATGCGACATCAGGACGACGTCTTAACGTAAACGTCGTCATCAACGTTGACCACGTGCGTTATACGACATCCAGACTGCGTTCTGACGTCATACTGTGTTGACAGCGACGACGATGCCTACGTTGACGTTGATGACGACGACGACAACGTCACGGGACGTCAAGATGATGGCGTCCTTGTCAATGCAACGTCACAAGGACGCTTGGTGTCAGTGCTTGACATCGCTGTCGACATGACGCAACTCGACGTCACAAAGACGTCCCGACAGCTTTACGACGTCAACGTCATCGTCGACGACGTTACACGACGTCAAGACTTCGTCATAATGTTGATGTTCACGATGACGTCAGGACGGCGCTAACGTGACGTCATAGCGATGTTTGACGTTGCGTGGGGCGTCGACGTCAATGTCGGCATGAACGACCACGTCCACGTCACCCTCGATGTGGTGCGCGATGTCATGACCGCGCTACAACGGCAACTTGATGTCGCGTAACGGCGTCGTCCTCAACACGCCGTCACGACCGCGTTACAACCGCGACTTGATGACGCCAAACGGCGTCGTCCTCGATGCGACACGATTTCCCGACGGCCTTACGAGAGCAGTTAGGCGCCGCGTAACGTCGTCGACGATGACGTCCTGGCGTCGTCGTGTCGTGGTTCTTAGGCGTTATCTTTGATGTCAAAATCATAACAAATACAATATGACCTTGACCTGTGTCGTTGCTTAATCGCAGCGAAGGTGGCGCTGCGATCACAGTGGCCATGGTTCCACCTGATCGCGTTGCACATTTTGAGGTGCAACTGAAAGCATGAGCGGAGCCTATAGCTCGTCCCACTCGTACCTTCTAGCACACTCTAGCCAAAGCTACGCGCCCGAGCTGAGTGACACCAGATTACGCGCGCTTCAAAATGCATAAAAAACGATTGGGCGGAAAAAGGGCTGAGATATCACCACTCAAGCAAAAGCACGCCTGTGTATGAGGGCACTATATCTTGCTCAAGGTTGATACGCCACGTGCAGTGAGAATCGGGAACTAAAACAGAGTGTCTCAGAAAGCTGGCCATGACACAAACAATCAATGCCTTACCAATTGTGCACGTATCAGAATCGTCTGTCTTTCAACCAAAAGAAATTGGCAGCACCATCTCAAAGATTCGGAAAACTTTTAGCCACCAGCTTTTTCCTTTCGTAAATTCGGGGATTACAAGCTTAGCACCTTTGCTGCAAACATTAGTTGGCAAAGAAAGCCCCTGTCTACAAGGTACACAATCCCCTCCTTCAGATGTATCTAAAGTTCCGACTTTAAGTGTAGACCGCATGGCGCGTTTTTGCTCGCGATTCACGCGCGTCGGCGTCAAACTGACGTCATTTCCTGCGCGCGGGCGCGCGTTTTCGCGGGAGCGTTGGTTTCTAGCCGACCCAGAACAAGACGCGCGCGCCGAGGCGTCGAAGCGGCTCTCGCCCAATGAGGGTCGGTCAAACTATCACGTGTTTCTGCACAGTACGCTGTTTCGTATTCAGCACATTTCAAAGTGTTCAAAAGCATTTTTATTTTCCATATAAAAATTGAAGGGGTGTTTCTTTTGACACACAAACCCATTTTATTTACTTACTTGTTCATTTAGTTCTCATTTTGTAGTATTTGCGTCAACATTTACATCGCGTGTTATGAATTCTGTTATCTGGCAACGCTGATAACGCCCGGCCGGCGGTGCTTGGCATTGTCTGCATGCGGGTGCCCCCGCGTCAGCTTCCGCGCGAGCGTTCATAGCGCGTCGCGTTTTCGCGTGCAGAAAAACGCGCCATGCGGTCTACGCTTTAAAGTGAACTTTTTATCTGACAGCCGGCCTCCCCATTCCTTTGACGTAAAAGTGATGGCTCCACTAGGTGATACGGTAATGAGTGCTTTGATAGTGTTATGATGTTCATACGTAGAGTATATCTCTGGCTTTGGACGAGCTTGTAGGACGGCGTGAAAATGGGGTCGTAGTAAACAGATGGGAGATTACGCCTGACGGCTCTTTTTGAGGTTCATACAACTAGCTTCGCGAAGGTGCGTGAAAGCACGTCCAGCCAGGCATAAAGTAACTGTGCTAACAATCTTGGCGAACACCCTCAACCTGCACGCGAGGCCCTTGTCCAGCAAACCCATCTTGAACTTCATTAGCACAAGTACAAGTTGTTCCTGTGTCAGTAGGCACGTTACCTCAGGCTGCCACACGCTCAGAATAAACGAAAGCAACACGTCAAACATCTTAAAACTCACGAGTCCGGTGTAGAACTTGGCTCGAGTGTCAGAGTTCAGTGCATCTCGTTTTTCAGAATTACTGTTAAAGTCAGAAATTAAGTTATGGTTGGTAGCTTTGTACTCCTGAAGTAGCTTGCTGGTTTCCTCAAACTGTTTCGTTGTTTCGGCATGATCACTCTTGAGCATATCATTATCACCCTCAAGGCTCTTATGGTCGTTGCTGGTGAACATGGTATTCACAGACTCCTCACATCTGGCGCTGGACTCCTGACATTCCATAACTTCGCATTCTTCCAAGTTGGTCAAGCCGCCCTTTGGCTTGGCCACCACTTGTTTCATGGACCTCGCCACCAGGCAAGGTTGCTTCATCTCCTTCCATGGAGAACTGTTGCACGTATGCATATACTTTTTTCACCTTATAGTGGTAGTGGTAAAATGGAGCAAACGTGCAGCTACGGGAATCGAGTTCGCCGAAGATGATTGCATGCCCATATTCCACTACCACTGCTACCGGGTTGAATCTGACACTAAGGCTGCGGAACGCTGACATAAACGCAGCACCTCTTCCGCTTCAGAAGCGCCACATGATACAAACTCAGCAATACGGCGATGCCTGCATCTGTGATGCTTTGCAAGTCAGTGGCTACTTTGACTGAAACATCCTGTAGGTAAATAAAGCTCTAAAAATTGTGTCGGTAATTTTTGCTCTAAAGTGTCTGTCTATTTTAAATCCTGTCTGGTAAATGAATCACTAAAATTTGTGTGTGTATTATTTAGTTTAAAATCATAACTTCTATACTTAAATATCTTTTGTAATTCAATAATGCGCACGAGCACCTTATAAAGTTGTTTTAATTGCACGGCACGGCACATTTAAAACACTACTCGGTAATAAACATATTTTCGGGGTTTTCCGTGCAGATCCAACGCTGCGCATGTGGCGCTCCCCAGCGAAGCACTAGAGATGAGTTTCAACCACCACCTGGGGATCTTTTGTCGCGCAATCTAAGTCTAGGTTACACGGCGCCTTGTACATAATAAGCTTCCGCCAGATTGCGGGACCTAGGCCAGGATTCAAACCCGCCAACTGGTGACTCGTAGGCCGACGCTTTGTATCGGAGTTACCGAGGCGGCCAAACACAACTCGGTGGAGATAAAAACCTTATGGCTCACCCTTCATAAAATCTGCTGAACAGATTCGGCTGTTTTCATTCGGCCGCTTGTTGCTCATTTTCATAATGCGTAGCCACGACGCCCTTCGCTCGGGGTCTGCCAGAAAACGGTGCCTCCGTACGGCAGAGAGCAGGTTGGATTGCGAACGCATTTTGCATCCAGGGACGCTGCAACACATTCCCTTACTTTGCAGTCAAGGAGGCTCCAGTTGCGAATACATAGCCCCCGATGCGAATGTTACCACGGCGAGAAACGCGAAATTCCCAGCAAAACGAGACATAGGAAAATCGCTACGCTAGCTCCGTCGCAGAATGGTCGCAGAAGCAGCAGGGAGCTTACGGAGCAAGGCGACCGGAAGTCTCGGTGGGAATATTCCGGTTTGAGTGGCTGGTGCCGCCCTCGCGGAGAGCTTTACGTGGAACAAGGTTAATGTGTGCAGTGCATACCTTCAAAGCCTCTAGTTTGTTTGCAGAAAGTTACCTTCATTTGTGCTGTCCTGGTGCAAGTGGTCTCCACAATATCGCGCAGGCTACGAAGCGGTCCCTCATTGACGCTCTAGACCTAACAGACACGTATTGACGGCTCCCTTCTTATCCCACAGGGGCCCGAGCGAAAAGAGACGAACCGTCAATCTGTTTCGGTCAGGTGACACAATTAGCAAAGAATAAACACGACACAACTATCCTCCCTCTGTAGAAAATAATACAACAAGAAATTTCTACTTTCCCTCATCAGCGTCTGCACGAACCTCAGTATGACGTCTCTGTGCCGAGCGACTTGCTTCATCCGTCAATATGCATCCGTACTCCGACAAAAAGTAAACCAACTTGGCAGATTCCCGAATGCATTTAGTCGGTGGTCGTTCGAAACAATACCCCTCATTTTTATTCCCTTTCTTACCGTCGGTCTTTTCCTTTCAAAACGCCAGTAGGAATTTCGCTCTACCGCTATAGCGTTTCCTGAATTGAAGTCTCCGTCACGTGATGTCGACGCCGTTAGGCATGAAGTTTCGAAGCCAGGAGAGCAGAGGTCGGTACGAAGGGCGCAACGAGCCTGCAGTGGCGGCACATACAATTATCGCACCATATCCACTGAACCGCGGCGAGTATTTAGTTGTAAAGCGTGACCGTATGCGCCAAGTTATTGCGAGTCAAGAATGTGCATGCGTAGAACCCTCTGCGAAAATCGCGCTTCGACCAGCAATTGCGTTGCGTGCTTGCCCAGCTTCTCAGCTCTCGTGCCAGATCCCGTGTGAGGCGGCGTGTTGTGCGGTGAAGAGGCGCTAAGAATCATTGACGGGTATTACAAAACGAGAGCTAAAATTCAATATTTTTTTTAGATTACGAAATAATAATAATAATATATATGTATATATATAGAGAGAGAGATATTGTTAAGCTTACAAAGTGAAAGAATATAAATTCTTCTTCTAAAGTCATTATTTTTCTCATTTTTACTTGAACCACCTCCTTTAGAACAAGCCACTGTTCAGGCAGGAACACAAATATCTCTCAAATCTAGATTTTTTTTGTTACGCAATTGTACGGCGTCAAAGTATTTTCGCTAATGATACTTCTACGCAATTTTTCACTACGAAAACTTGTAATTGGCGGGCACAAAAACATTAAGACAAACAAATAAGAAATCAGCTATCTTTTGTCCATTTTCTAGGTACTAGAGCCATAAACAGTGCATAATTATCAATGCGCAGCAAGCTAAAAGCCCTTCGATTACCATGAATACATCGTAAAGCGTTTGGAATGAAATCTGATTTTTACTCAACTATTGATTGAAGCCTAGTTTTACGCCTATTTTAAAGAAATTGAATTCAAGCTCACGGCATATAAAAATGTTTCAGCGAAAATATCTTAGGAAACGGTTCAAAAACTTAGGGTAAAAAGTCGTGAATTTTCTTCTAAAAATCGAAAATGGACGATTTAGGATGGAATGACCCAAATCTCAGAGTTTAGTTGTGAGTATGTACTTTCATGTATCCACAAGACCTAGTCGTACGTATTTAGCATTTACCCCAATAGAATGTGTTAATTGTCACGGTCATATCACATGTAGTCATCGTTTCATAACATAGGCTATTGTGCATCGTAATATTATTGATTTTGTTCAGTTTCAATCAGCTTTACCGGAGTGTATATTACCAGAACCATAGTTCGTGCAGTACATGTTCTGCTTCGCAAACTTGTATTCTTGCATTTTACATGCTTTTGTGAATTTTAAAGAATGGTTCTGTAAGCACGAAGTGACAGTGCAGCACACAAAATGCGACACAGCTGTGTTGGCACTAGGGGGAAATAGCTCATTAAAATTATTATAGGTGTTATTATTATTATTATTATTATTATTATTATTATTATTATTTAGTTATTATGCAGTTAATATTATAATCAATCCTGACTGCTGTGTGGGTGTGTTTTTTCCTTTATTTGTTATTGTAATTTTGCGTGATATCTTTCAATGACTAGTTTGATGTTTCACTACACCGCTGCCCGGGTCCAGTCCCACAAAGCACTATTGGCTTTTGACGGACCCACATTTGTATGTAGCGTATTTATATTTGTGCAATAAAATTATTGCGAACAAATACAGTTTTTCAAAAATGAGGCGAAGCGTCTAACTAGTTTTAGGAAAAGAAAAAGGAAAGCCATTGGATAACCCCAGATATTATTAAAGTGATCGAATGCAAATACCTGTTGTAGAGACGATCCAAGCGTGCCCCGAAAAATAGCGTGCTCCACCTCGAATTTAAAATAGAAAGAAATAAAGTATGTGCGCTGATACGCGCCTCAAAACGGCAGCTACTTTAGAGGACATTTTGACAAAGCCGCAAATAAATCCATGCAGACGTGGTCCATCGTCAACCAACTGCGTGGGAAAACTACACATCCAGAGTCTCCCTTGCAGTACTTTAAAGACGATCCCCAGCTAGTTGCAAATTCATTCAAGAATTATTTTGCGAGCCCATCACGAGTAACATCTGAGGCTTTTCTTGGCGTATGCAGCCTAAATAATTCAATTTGTGAATCAGCGCTTTTACCAACCATCACTGATGTTTACCGGCATTCTCTGGTGTTTAGCTTCAAAGAAACGAAACCAAACGGAATTGATGGCATATCGATCAGACTTCTACGAGAAATATTTGCGGCTTGAACTACAGTTCTTTTATTCATGCTAAACGGTTTCATAACTACCGGTGAAATTCCAAGAACCTTAAAAACAGCACTTGTTAAACCTTTTCTCAAACAGGGTCAAAAAGACAAATATGAAAACTATCGACCACTCTCCATATTGCCTGTCATAGCCTGTCACAGGTCAGCTTCTGGAAAAGCACTTGCTAATAACTATGTCAGGATTCCTCAACAAGTTCTTAGTAATTTCACGTAGACAATTTAGTTTTGTACAGGGTTTTGGAACTGTTTGACTGTTAGAAGAATTTTCCGACCCCCTCCAATCTGCTTTTTAAAATAATCTATACAGTTGCGCTCTATTTGTAGATATTTCTAAAGCTTTTGACTCGCTCGACCACAGTATATTGCTTCAGAAATTGCCCCGTTCGGGATTTCTTGGCAACTTTCACACACTTCTTACAAATTATCTCTCTAATCGTTCCCAGTTTGTTGCTCTGGGAAGAGTAATTTGGTGCAGTTAAAAAAACACCCTGTATATCTCTATAGTGTTTCTACCGGTCCACTGTGATTGACTATTTCTGTCAGTGACATGTGTATACTCTATGTATGCTTCGTGTGTATCTCTACATGTACCTGTACATATGTCTATAATGTTTTTACCGGTCCAATGTGATTTACTATCTCGATCCGTGCCCTGTACAAAGTGACTGACTGCCCGTCGCCTCCCACCCCCGGATAACTATGATTGTTTATCGGTGTTGGTTTGTGTTAGGTGTATATAATCAATTACGACCTCTTCCGGGCCATGTCCCGTAAGCCTACTTTGGCTTTGACGGGCCCTAAAATATCAAAAACAAACATGAAAGCGGAATAATAATAATAATATTAATTATTATTATTAATATTATTATTATTATTACACTAGATCGCGATGTGGAAAGAATATTAGGTCCGACACTCCTTTGGACATAGGACGAGATAGGAGGGGCGTGGTCGAGTTATTTGCTGATTATTTTAGCTCAGTTTATAGGGATAGTACAGACTCCACATGCACCGCATCGCTCAACCCGTCTGAGTTCAGCGAAATGGTAAATGGCATTCATGTCGACGAAAAATGTGTCGAGCTTGGCATTAAGAAAATGAAAGGCACATTATCTTCTGGTCATGACGGAATACCCACAGCAATTCTCAAATCTTTTCATGAACTGTTCACACCCATACTAACCACAATATTTAATAACTCTTTAAGTTCTGGAATATTCCCCATAATGTGGAAAACCGCCGTTGTGGTTCCGGTCTTGAAGTCGGGAACTAGTGGTGATGTTCTTAACTACCGGCCTATTTCCCTTCTTTTCTTCATTTTCTAAGCTTTTTGAAATGGTAGTTCATCAATTTCTATCTTTCAAGTTTCGCAACGTAATAATTCATAATCAACACGGCTTCATCTCTGGCAGATCAACAACCACTAATCTTGTAACTTTTATGTCGACCGCAGCTCGGGTGGTCTGTAACAGGGGTCAGCTAGAAGTTATTTACTTTGACCTTAGTAAGGCTTTTTGATGGTGTTAATCATATGATGCTATTGTCCAAGCTTTCCACTTACGGTGTGTGTGGTTCATTATTTGAGTGGCTGAAGAGTTATCTGTGCAACAGAAACGCATACGTACGTGTCAACAATTCGTCATCTTCGTTGTACAAGACATGCTCTGGTGTTTCTCAGGGATCGGTCCTAGGTCCCCTTTTGTTTTCAATTTTCGTAAATGATGTTTCTCGTGTTATTTTAAATTCTATGTTTCTTCAATACGCGGATGATATAAAAATCTACAAGGAAATAGTGACGCCACAGGATTTCACTAAGCTCCAGGAGGACGCATGTTCCTTCTTCCAGTGGTGCTTAGATAATGATCTTTGTTTAAACCGTTCTAAAACAAAGGTCATGACTTTTTCTCGTAAGACGCAAAATACCTCTTGTTTATTTAATATCCACGGCGAAATCCTGTCTCGCGTCAATGAAATGAAAGATCTCGGTGTCACCTTTGACTCAAGTTTGAGGTTCGATGGTCATGTAACGAGGGTGGTCATTTCGTCTCTCCGCACTTTGGGTGTCGCATGTCGTGTTACGAAAGAGTTCGAAAACCCGCCTGCATTTCTCACATTGTACTGTTCATTGGCAAGGTCACAGCTGGAGTACGCTTCAGTTGTGTGGAATGGAATTTCCCAAACCAATTCTGTGTCGATTGAGCGAGTTCAAAAGAAGTTTATTTCATCATGAAGCATCGCTATCTTAAGGAGGATGTACCTGGTAAGAATTATGAAGATGCGCTAAAACTTGTTAAATTTCTTAGCCTGCACCGGCGTCGGGAGAAAGCCGATTTGTTGTTTCTGTTTAAGGTCACGCACGGCCTAATTGATTCACCATACCTCTTGTCTCAAGTGAGTCTTAGAGTTCCACGCGTACGTACACGTCTTCAATCTTCTTTTTATATATCTCGAGCTTTTAATCAACTAGTCCCACTCCTCAGGTTGGCTGAATGTTATAATCCTCACTCGGAAGTACTTGATATATTTGACTCGTGCTATGGGGCTTTCAATCAATTTATTGTAAACCTGTTCATGCTTGAGCAGGAGTGAAAAGTGCTGAATGTCCGACTGTGTGAAATTTATTGTTTTTACCATATGCGTGCGTTGCAGATGTCTCTCTGCTTCGCATTTACTTCATGCGCTTCAACTTCCCTTCGAACACCTGATTTTCCCCAGCAGAATTCCTATCTTTGTTACCCTTCTGCATTTGTTGGGTCTTGTATAAAATTGTGTTTTTTGTGTTTTTGTTAATTGGTAGCTACAAGTGTGCCAGCACCAAAACCGCGAGGTTGTTCCTGGACACTCTAATAAACATTGATTGATTGATTGATTGATTGATTATTATTATTATTACTATTATTATTATTATTATTATTCCGTGAACCACTCCGTCCTGCTGCGTAAGCTTTTCAAGGCGGGTTTTAAGGGCCCTTTTTTATATGGTGTCTAATCTGCTTTCCGGCCGCTCGCAGCGGGTGCGGGTGGGGCATGAGTTGAGCGCCGTGCGCTATCTGAAAGTAGGCATTTCCCAAGGCTCTGTGTTGTCACCTTTGTTATATAATATCTACGTCAGCGATCTTCCCTATGCCATCGAGAGTTGTACCTGCTACCAGTATGCTGACGACACTCTGCTGATATCTCGGCATATCGATTTTGCGAGCGCCCTTGACATTTTACAAGTCAATGCTAATAAAGCAATGAATTGGTACTCTGTGAATCTTTTAAAAGTGAATGTGGATAAAACGAAATTGATGTGTTTTCAAAATCCGCTGAAACACGGTTTCGTAGACAAGCCGTTTTTCCTTCATGGTATATTGTGCGACCCTTGTACTTGTGTCCCTGTTAAGTGGGTGGAGACCACTAAATACATGGAAATTGTTTTTGACCACGACATTTCTTGGAATAATCGGTTAGCACATATATGTGGAGTGTTACGGAAAGTGGCCTGTATGCTTTATAATATTAGAATCTTTGTTCCTCTTCATGTTCGAAAAATGTTGGTTTATGCCCTGGCATACTGTGTACTTAGGTACGGGATTACGGTGTTTGCGCACAGTAGTGGACAGTGGCATGCTTAAGTGAACACCCTGTTGAAAAGTGTTTTGAAAAGTGTGGCGTACAATTCAATTTTCACAGACAGCACGAACATTTTCAGTGACCTTGAGATGCCAAATGTTTCCTCTCTACTCCGACAAACAGTGATACTTCGTTATTTTTGGACGAATCGGTTTAAGATTTTGCACGATCCGTCTCGCACGCTAAGTAAAACAACCCGTTTTAAACGGCCTCGTTGCTTCACGAGGTATGGGATGAGAACCCGTGATTACTATGTTCCGGATATTTTCGATATTCTTCCTGAAGGTGTTTTCTCTTTTGACTCTAAAACTAAGGTTAAAAGATGGCTCCGTTCTTTTATGGTCGGTTCAGTGTAGGTAGTCATTGGTGTGTAGAAGACCAGAGTGTTAGATACGTAGGCTAGGTGTTTGTGTGTTCTTTTGTCTTCTTTCTTTTCTGTCCTTTTTTCTTTTCTGTCTTTTTTTTCATTTCTTTTCTTTTGCGCTTTTGTTACCATGCTGATGGTGAGTTTGAAGGGTTCCAGTCCCACAAGCCATTTAGGCTTTGACTGACCCGATTCTTCACTGTAATATGATTGCAAATAAAATTATTATTATTAATTATTATTATTACTATTATTATTCTCAAATCGAATCACTGCGCAAGCCGGAGGCGTCCGTGGCATGCAAGCTGAGCGTTGCCCCCTCATCTTCCCGCCGAAGGGTTTTGTTTGTGACCAAGCTGGATTTAGTCACCACCTATTCTGATATCGTTGGGCATTTGTCTTCACTCGAGGTGGAAAACTTGAAGTGCCACCGACTGAAGACACTCTACAATACTTACGCCTCCTTTCACATCTCTGTAGCTGCCGAAGACTTCGAGAAATTCTCTGACCCTGCTTTGTGGCCGAAGAATTGTCTTTTTAAACCTTTCAGAGGCGCACTTCTTCAAGAACTCCTTCACTTGTCTGAAGAAGCCCACAAGCCCAGCACTAAGTACAAAGATGAGTAACATCGATTTGTTTTACCAGAATGTCCGTGGCCTGCGGACGAAAGCTGAATGTTTCTTTGACAACATTACTCTCTCTAATTACAAAATTGTTTGCTTAACGGAAACTTGGTTATGTTCTAGTGTTGGTTCCTCCGACTACTTTCCGCCTGGTTTTCATGTCTACCGTCACGATCGTGATTTCTCTTCCTGGAGCTGAGTAGGAGGCGGTGTATTGGTCGCAGTTAACAAACAATAGAGTTCACGAAGACGGGAGGATTTGGAACGATTTTCCGAGTCTCTGTGGGTAGAACTTGAGTGTTCCAGGAGAGAACATATTTTAATAGGTCTGTTTTACCTTCCTCCTCAGACGACAGCAGATTATTTCCAAGATTTCTCGCTGACATTGAAAATACAATGAATGATTCACAGGGGAGCAATATCTTAAGCTTAGGGGATTTTAACGCTCAAGGTATTAACTGGACACAGTTCAATGTCCTTACTGACAACTTTTATTGTAAAGAAAAGTGCAACTATCTCCTCAACTTAACTTCTTTTTTATATCTTAGACAGCACAATAACATTCTAAACGACAAAGGTAATGCTTTAGGATTATGCTTTTCAAGCACGGACGGTATACGTGTGGCTCGAAGTGAACTTTCTATGGTTCCTGAGGAGAGATATCACTCTGTTCTTGATGTAGTTTTTTCTGTTTTTGATCCTCCGGTCCTCAGTCCCTCTAATGGTCCATCCCCACACACATCGCATAAGTATTCAGCGGGGGACTACACTGGAATGTATCACCATCTGTCGGGTGTTGACTGGGCTTCTATCTTGGAGTCGTCTGATGTTAACGACCATGCATATCTCCTCACAACTGTTGTTCAAGAGGCCATGGACATATATATCCCTCTTAAAACGTCTAAAAGATCTCGCTTCCCTAACTGCTTCTCCCATGAACTCAAAAAAACTTATAAAACTGTAAGATTTTTTTTGCACAGGAGGTTTAAGAAAAGTGGTCTTCCAAAGTGGGAAGTTGAATTCAAAATTTGCAGAAAGTGATGTAAGAAAAATTTAAACCGTGATCGCCAGGCGCATTGTGACTCGCTAGAATCTGATCTTGTTTAAAAATCGCAAGATATTTTGGAGGTACGCTCAATCGCTCTTTGGGAAGAATATTGAGTCCGAAATCGTCTTGAATCTGCATAGCGGCAGTGCGAAGGGCATATCTGAGTTGTTTGCGGATCACGTTGCGTCAGTCTACAATAATAATAATAACTGCTCCTCCACTATATTTCCTCACTCGGACGGATTTGGTGACTCTATAGGTTCTGTAGTTGTCGATGAGGAATGTGTTAGGTTTGTATTAAGAAAATGAAACCCTCATTGTCTGCAGGTCATGACGGGATACCCGTTGTAATTGTTAAGGGTTATCATGAATTTTTTACGCCTATACTGTACGGAATTTTCAAGAACTCCTTGACGTCAGAAATATTCCCTGATAACTGGATATTGCAGTGGTTGTTCCGGTCCTGAAATCTGGAAATAGTGGTGATGTTCTTAATCAGAGGCCGATTTCTCTTCTCTCTTTTTTTTTCCAAACTTCTTTGGAATGGTAATCCTACCATTCCTCTCCTTCAAGTTTTGTAGTATAGACATTCCTAATCAGCATGGCTTCATGTCCGGCAGATCGACATCCACCAATCTTTTTTTATTTTTATTTATTGATACTACTGTCTCCTATTTCAGGAGACGTGGTAGGAGTGGTTTACAACATATGGTACACAAAAACAATAATAAAAAAACAGCAGGTAACAAGCACAAGGATATTTGTTCTAGCTGATCCAAAAACACACGAAGAGATAAACATGTAAAAAAATATACAGCGTTATACAAAGACTATCTTCATTGCAAATAATTAATAAAGGAACATCAGTTACAAGAATCACAAAAATCGCGGAGTTTGTTAAAGAAAGACGACTCTGGTGATGCTGTTATTAAATCGCTTGGCAGGGAGTTCCAGTCGTGAACAGTCCTTGGAAAAAAAGAATACTTAAATGCATTAATCCGACAATTGAATTCTTTTAGTGTTTTGCAATGATAACTTCGCATGGGATAATTTTGAGGTGCGGGTGAAATATATTTAGAGATGTCGATTTTGAACCGGTTGTTTAATAAATCAAATAAGAACTTTATTCGCGTAAACATGCGTCTATGCTTTAGTAAGTTCACCCCAGAAAGGGCGTACAGTTCAGAGACAGGATATTTTCGCTGGAATTTATTATGAATGAAGCGTAAACTTTTTCTTTGAACATTTTCAAGGACGTTTATGTTGGTACCTGTAAACGGATCCCAAACCACCGAAGCGTATTCTAGGATGGGTAATATAAAAGTTTTGTAGGCTGTCAATTTAACGTCGGAAGAGGCATGTTTTAAATTTCGTCTTAAGTACCATAACTTGGATAGTGCTTTGCGCGCAGTAGACATGATATGAGTGTTCCAGCGTAGGTCATTCGATATAATGACACCCAAGTATTTATAAGAAGTAACGTCGGCTAGTGAAGTACTATTAATGGAATAATCGAAAGAAAGATGGCTTAATTTACGAGTTATATGCATTCGAACACACTTCTTGACATTCAATGACATCTGCCACGAGTCGCACCAGTGCGACATCTTGGACAAGCAGGTGTTTAGTAGAGTCTGGTCACTTATTTCATTGACTTCTGTAAATAAAACCACATCGTCTGCAAACAGTCGAACACGTATATCTGGAATATTAGCGGTTAAATCGTTTATAAAAATTGAGAACAGTAATGGCCCCAGGACCGACCCTTGCGGAACACCCGATAAAACAGGGACTAATGATGATTCACTCGAATTGATCTGTACATACTGTTTTCTGTCCTGTAAGTAGTTCTCGAGCCAGCGAAAGATACCTTCGTTTTGAACAATTGATTTAAGCTTAAGGAGAAGTTTACTATGTGACACTCTATCAAACGCTTTAGAGAGATCTAGGAATATGACATCAATTTGTTTGGATCGATTCAGGATATTTGCGAAATCATGGACGGTTTCAAGTAACTGTGTCGTAGTAGAAAGGCCGTGACGGAAACCATGTTGATTTGAAAAGAAAAAAGCATTCTTTTCTAAGTAATTCGTGAGGTGTTTAAAAACAATATGCTCTAGCAGTTTCGAACAGTAAGGGAGTAATGAAATAGGCCTATAGTTTACCGGAAGTAGCAGGCAGCCAGTTTTGTGAACGGGAATTACTTTTGCATATTTCCACTAAGCAGGAATGACAGATTCTGTCAAAGACCGTTGAAAAATAAGGTAAAGATATTTCGAGCACCACTCAGCGTACCGAATCAAAAATGAATTTGGAATACCGTCAGCACCAATGGCTTTCTTTGCTGGAAGATTAAGCAGAGCTGAGAATATTCCTTCTGTAGAGATAATGATATCAGGTAACGTTGATAAAGTGGACAGCTGATCAAAACAAGGCACGGTGCCGTTATCCGTAGTGAACACAGACGCAAAATATTCGTTAAAACCTTCTGCGATAGCGCTATCATCGTCTACCAGATTGTCTGAAACGAAAAGCGTGGAAATCTTTTTTCGGGCCGGCGATAACGCCCTCCAGAATTTATTAGGCGATTCTTTCAGAAATGTTTGCAGAGTGACACTATTGAACCGAAACTTGGCGAGGCGAATCATTGATTTAAGTTGTCTTCTCATTTCAGAGATAGGTAAAGATTTGTTGCACTTCCTAACACGATTAATTATCCGTTTCAAGTGCAGAATTTCACGAGTTATCCACGGGTTATGCTTGCGGGCCACTTTAGTGCTCATCGGAACAAAACGGTGTAAACATTCAGGCACAACCTCCTTAAAAAAGCCCCAAAGAAGGTCAATAGAACAACCGTCTGAACACATCTTTAAAAACGTGTCAAGGAAAGTTCCAGCGCGTCAATAATGGACTCATCCTCAGCTTTGGAGAAGTTAAAAATAAGCGTGGGATTATTCTGTTTACGCGGTGATTGTTTAGTTGCAGAAGTTGAAATTTCAACTACCACCATCTGATGATCAGAAATTCCTTCCACTACGTTACACTCATAGTTGCGTGCCGCAATCACGTCGGATATGAACACAAGGTCGAGTATCTTGTATCTTTTACGTCTGACGCCTCTGAAGTAGTTTGTAATAGGGGTCAGCTTGACGTTTTTTATTTCGACCTGAGTAAGGCATTCGCCGTAGTCCACCACAACATCATCTTATACAAGCTTTTCCTCGTACGGAGTTTGTGGTTCGGAAAACGATTTGTTAAAAACGCTATTTGTCTGATAGGCGAAGCTTACGGCCGTGTCAACAATACTACCTCGTTCTTGTACTAGGCAATCACTGGAGGGGTCTGTCTTGGGCCCCCTCCTTTTTCATATTTTTGTAAATGATGTCTCCTCAAGTCATAATAAATTCTTCATTTCTGCAGTACGCTGATGATATAAAACTTTACAAAAAAATATCAACCTTAGAGGATTGCATCGCGCTTCATAATTACGCATATTCCTTCGGTCGTTGGTGTTTAGACAATGACCTCCGTTTGAATCATTCTAAAACAAAAGTAATGACATATTCTCGCAAGACCTATGATATAGGCCTTTTCCGCTTATTCTCGCCCCCGACCGCCAAGTAGGCATATTCGGTATGGGCGACGAAAAAAAATTAAAACGTTTCAACCAGCAAATAGTAAAAAAATAGAGGGGAGAAAACGAGAACGAGTGAGGGTTACGCTTATCTCATAAATGTCTTTTATTGGCGTGGCGACTGGCAAAGCAATGTTTTCGCCCATACTGGAAGTGACGATATTTTAAGATGGCTGCGCCCTTGTGAAAAGGGTCTATAATTTTTCCATATAGTTATCATGGCGAACTGCTGTCACATGTAAGTGAACTGAGAGACCTTGGAGTTGTCTTTGATACAACCCTGAGATTTGACACTTACGTTACCAGAGTGGTTCAATCGGCCTTGCGCACGTTAGGTGTCATGTCTCTCATAACGAAAAATTCAAAAGCCCGTCCGCTTTTTCCACGCTGTATGGTTCCTTAGTTAGATCCCAGCTAGGTGACGCCTCGGTTGTTTGTAACTGCACTTCCAAAACTAACAGTTTATCTGTCGAGCGAGTCCAAACAAATTTATTTCTATCTTAAAATATCGTTACCTAGAGAAAGGTGATCCTTGTCTGAACGTCCGGTGTAACTCGCAACTCGTCAACTTGTTGAGCCTGCAGCAGCGTTAGGTGAAGGCAGATTTGTTGTTTTTCTTTAAGACCCTGCACGGCTTGATTAACTCTCCCAGCCTCCTGTTCGAAGTGAGCCTTAGAGTTCCACGTGTGCCCACACGGCTACAATCATCTTTTCATATAGCTCGACATTTTAGCCACTTAAACCCGATCCAAAGATCGGCTGAGTGTTAAAACCTCTACTCTGACACAATTGATATCTTAACTCATGCGGGAGCAAGTTTGGAAATGCTGTTCGAAACTTCCTTTTGCAAGGAAAGGGCGGATCAGTTGAAGCGTTGATGTTTGTCAGTACGTTATTCAAGTATTTGTTTTTTGCTCTCACACCTGGTGATGCCTCTGTTTTGTGCCTTTGATTTCCGTGTTGATTTGAGTGTCTCTCATACTTGTTAACATTTTTATTCTCAGACTGGTGAACTACGTTCTCCTCCTGCACTCTTGTGTATCTGTGTTTGTATGTGTGTGTTTTTGCTCATTTTTTAGTGTGCCAGCACTAAGACCGATTGGTTGTTCCTGGACACTTTAATAAACATTGATTGATTGATTTATTGAATATTATTATATTATTATCATTCGCTCGTCATCTGAATTATGATAATGCAGTACGTCTATTAGAGCACGACGCGACGCAATTAATGCACTGGTTTAATGAAAAGTTATTTACGGTGAATATGTCCAAAACACAACTGGTAGGTTTTGGGCATCCATTAAAGAAGGCGGACGTTAATTTGCAAGTTATATTATACAAACGGAGCTGCGTGAATTGTGTGTGTTCCCCGCCTGAATATGTTAAAACGGTAAAGTATTTGGGAGTGTTTTTTTAATCGGATATGACATTTAATTCACATTTATCGAATGTTTCTGGTAGGCTGCGAAGCGTTAGCTTCTTACTTTACAATAGTAAAGTGTTTATGCCGTTTTTTGTAAGGAAGACTGTTTTACAAGCCTTTGGACACAGTTTATTAAGGTATGGAATCACACTGTTTGGTAGTTGTGCAGAATGGACCTTTTCCGAGAAGCGTTCTGCGCACGCGCGAGCGCCCGATGCCAAGCGGCGGAAGTTGGCACCAAAAATCGAGGAAATTCGGAAGGAGGCTGTAGATCAGCGAGTAGCAAAAGTAATTGCAGCATACATATAATTGTGTTACGCAAAAAAAGAAAGCGGACGGCAAGAATAACACGACGTTTAAGTGGACGCCACGGATGCCCCACTTGGACGGCGCGTTGGGCACGCCCCGCTGCTCAGAGAACGAAGAAACTGGTAGCGTAGCTCCCATTATCGATTGGTAGCGCAGGTAGGTCCCTTCCTCGATTTTTAGTTCGTGCAGCCACCGCCTGGTGCCGTCGGTATGTGAAAAAGGTCCATTGTGGCAAACAAAATTGATCGTATTTTGAAGGGTTTGGTAAAGGGTGTCGGGTATCACTGACTTTTCAACTGATATGAGTATCTTCGAATATTTGCGAATGCCTAATTTCTATTCCCTGTTTGCGGAAACAGTGGATGGTTGGTTGGTTTTAGGGTTTTTTGGCGCAGCAGCATCGGGGCTATAGTGCGCCAGAAACATTGTGTAAAAGATACCTACAATTTTTAAAGACTGACTAAAGCCTCAAAGCAGACATTACTGGAAACTAGACTTATAATTTCCGCAAAATATTAATTTCTTCCAAAAAATTAAAAACTTGTGAGAATGGGACAAGAGGCTCATCGCCTAGTAAAAGAGCCAAGTGAAATGGTACATGTTCCCGATAGAATATAGAGAAACAAGTTCGACGGTTCTCTTCAAAGTGTGGACAAACTATCAAAATGTGAAGTATACTTAATGGTTCAGAACAAAAGTCACAGATCGGTTCACTCTCCCTATGCAAGAGGTAGCTATGGGTAAGGTGAGTATGTCCTATTCTCAACCGGCATAAAACTATCTCATAAAAACGCTCTCGGTGTCTGGCACTGCGCCACTCACTCAGGATGGGCTTAATTAGATGAAGTTTGTTTTGCAGCTGGGAATCCCATTCCCTCTGCCAGACATATTTTATTTGCCTCTTTAGTGCTACTCGGTAATCAGTAGCAGGGATGCTGTTATAGTCAACTGTCCTATCTACACACGCAGAAGCTGCACGGTCAGCTAGCTCGTTGCCATCAATGCCAATATGGCTAGGGACCCAGCAGAATTCTATCTCTATTTTCTTTGCTAGTGCTTGTGTTAGTGCATTACAAAGTTGCACAAGCAGAGGGTGCTTCCAAGACGTTGGAGAGTTGAGTGCTTTCAGTGAGCTCAGAGAGTCGGAGAAAATGACAGACTTTCTATATCGATGTTTGACAATGTGGTCAACTGCCGTTATCAGACCATAAAGCTCGGCAGTAAAAATTGAGGCATTTTTGTTTATCCTTTTTACAGACCTGTAGCCCTCGCCGATAGCGGCACAGCCAACGTAGTCTGTGCTTTTTGAACCATCAGTAAAGAAGTGCTTGTAGCCATTGTACGAGGTATACAGCTCTAGGAATTCTTGTCTGAGAACACTGGAGTCAACTGTATCTTTTTTGTGCTTGGTCAAAGAAAGATTACAACGAGTATTGGCAACTTTCCAAGGTGCAGTTCTTTGTTGAATTTCAAGGACAGGAGAAAGAGCATCAAAATTGTATTGTTCCGTAGCATATTTTAACACGTAGTGCAAAGGGAGGGGTTACAGATGGTTTGTGCTGAAATAAGCGCTCATAGTTTATGTTTTTAATTACTTCATAAGCAGGATTTTGTGGAAAGGAACGGAGTCTTAGAAAGTACTGAACAGCGAGAAAAAGTCTACGTCTCTCGAGTGAGCACTCATGCGATTCAGCGTACAGGCTAAGTACCGGCGACGTACGGAATGCCCCCGTTGCCAAACGGATCCCCTGGTGGTGAATGGGATCAAGCATTTTGAGGGTGGATGGTTTCGCAGATCCGTAGACAATGCTTCCATAATCCAAGGTAGAGCGCACTACAGCCCTGTAAATCCGTAAAAGACATACCCTGTCCGCGCCCCAGGTGCGATGTGAAAGAACTTTTAGAATGTTTAGTTTCTGCTGGCATTTCAGCTTCAGTGCCTTGATATGGGGGCCGAAAGTCAGCTTGCTGTCAAACGTCACGCCAAGGAACCTGTGTTCCGGTCGGACGGGAAGGGGTGTGCCATTTATGTGAAGCGATGGTTCGGGAAACATTCCCCTTCTCCGGGAGAAACAAACAGCCTCGGTCTTTTCAGCAGAAAACTTGAAACCATTCTCATCAGCCCATTTACTCATTTTATTAATGGTTACTTGGATTTGGCGCTCACAGATAGCTAAATTACATGACGAAAAGCAGACCTGGACGTCATCAACATAAAGCGAGTAGGAGACCGAAGGTGGTATTGCTCGGGACAGGGAGTTGATTTTGATAAGAAAGAGGGTAACGCTCAGGACACATCCTTGTGGGACTCCATTCTCCTGGATGAAACATGACGAAAGGGTTGTTCCCAATCGCACCTGAAAGGTGCGATCCTGCAAAAAGTCTGCAATGCAATTAAACATATTCCCACCTATATTCAGCTTGATAAGGTCTTGAAGGATACCGTACCGCCAAGTGGTATCGTAAGCCTTTTCAAGGTCAAAAAATACTGAAAGGCAAAACTGCTTGTTTATAAAGGCCTCTCGGATGGCCGTTTCCAATCGTACGAGGTGGTCGGCAGTGGACCTGGCAGCACGAAAGCCACACTGTAAATTGCTTATAGAGGGAGTTCCGTTCCAGAATGAAGATGAGCCTATTGTTAACCAGCCGCTCAAATGTCTTACCCAGGCAGCTAGTCAGGGCTATAGGCCTGTAGCTGGAGGCTTTACTTCTGTCTTTTCCTGGTTTGAAGATAGGGATGACAATAGCCCTTTTCCACACGCTCGGCAGCTTCCCCTCTGCCCACACTCTGTTGAAGAACTGGAGGAGAATGACAAGGAATGTTTCGGGTAGGTGGGAGATCATAGTGTAATGAATGTCGTCAACCCCAGGGGATGTGGTTTTTGCTAAGGCAATAACTCGATGCAGCTCAGAGAGAGTAAAAGGCCGGTCATATTCTTCGGCACAGCTATCAGATCGGCGGATTGGGACCTTCTCAGCTTTGGTTTTAAAGCGTAAAAAGTTTTCAGTATAATTCCCAGAGCTGGAGACCTGCGCAAAATGTCTACCCAGTGCATCGGCCTGTTCCTGCAAAGTTGAAAACGCCTCTCCATCGTCGGCTGACAGCAGGGGTATTGAAAAGTGGGAGTAATCACCATCCATTCGCCTTACCCTGTCCCACACAATCTTGGCTGGAGCAAACCTATTAATCGAAGAAGCATACGAGTGAAAGGAACGCCGTTTCGCTTGTCTCCTGACACGGCGGGCTTCTGCTCGCAGGCGCTTGAATGCTAGAAGGTTGGTGGGGGTGGGATACCGCCGATACTTTGCCCAAGCGCAATTCTGGCGATTTCTTGACTTTCGGCACTCGCTATCCCACCAAGGTTTTGGACGCTTGGGTAGCTTACCCGATGTTTGTGGGATAGCAGCACGAGCTGCGTCAACAATGGCAGTAGTGATGATATCATTTTCTTCATCAATAGAGTGTGCTACAGGCAGGACGGACGATGTTACACATTCCCGGAAAAGTTCCCAGTTTGCTCTAGAAAGTTTCCACCGAGGGGGAGAGCAGGGGAGAATAGGTGGGGGCTCTATGGGAATAAGACGGATAGGGAAGTGGTCGCTGCCACGTGGGTTGTTCAGGACAGTCCAAGTAAAATTTGTGAGCATGGATGAAGAAACAATAGATAGGTCAATGCAGGAAAACGATTGGTGAGTCGAGCTGAAATATGTGGCTTCACCAGTATTTAGGAGACTGGCAGCTCTTCGGGAGAGAAACCTTTCTACAACAGATCCTCGGCTGTCGACCCGTTGGCTTCCCCAGAGCGGATTGTGGGCATTAAAATCTCCTAGGAGAACATAGGGTTCTGGAAGCTGGTCTGCAAGGTGTTCAAGATCGGACAGCGTCAGGGAAGATGAAGGGGGTACGTAGAGGGAGCATACGCTAATGAGGCGATCTAACATCAACCGTACTGCAACAGCCTCCAGAGAAGTGTTCAAAGAGATTTCAACAGCTGGCACCGTGCCGTCCACGACAATGGCAACTCCTCCGGAACTGCCAGACGTTGTTATGCGATCTTTGCGAAAGACTTGAAATGATCGCAAAAAATTATTGTTCGACGGTCCCAAATACGTCTCCTGGAGACAAACTGCAGAGGGTGTGTACTCCTGAAGCAAGGAGTGAACGTCATCCAGGTTGTGAAAAAGTCCTCTGCAATTCCACTGTAAAAAGCCTCCCGCCATAAAATGTGTGAAGCTAAAAGGTCGTTAAAATGTGGACATAATTTCGGAGAACCACTAAAAATAAATAATAAAATTAATATTAAAAAGCCAGGTTATTCTAGCCTCAAAATATTTATCGCAATGCAATACACATAAAAAAGTAGACAATGTGAAATTGGAGAGCTCCAAAATTAAAATATATGGGGTATGTACATGAGGAAAAATGCATGGGGTAAAATTAAACGCCTTGGGTAGAGAGTTCATTTAGGAGGCTTAACGGGCGTTTTTGTTTTGTGCTTGGCTTTTGGGGTCTGCCAGTCCGTGTCTTCGAGGTCAGACAGGTTTGTGGACGGATCAGCAGCCTCAGCTGCTGCTTCCATCTCCCGAGTTTTGCAGGCAGGCTTGCCTGCAGGCTTCGATTGATCGGGTATTCGAGAGGGCAGTTGCCGCTCTCGGCCCGATCCACAGGGTGGAGTGGAGGAGGAGCTGGGCAAATTGTCCTGCTCCATCGGTTCCACTCCATTGGAGCCAGGGGCGGTGCGAGAGTCACGCCGCTCCCTAGAAGAAGAGCCCTTCTCAAGCGAGTTGGGGCGAGAGCTTCGCTCCTTCTCCCTCGAGGAGAGCCCAGGAGAGACAGTGGGCACGGCTGCCGCCGTCCCACTCTGTGAGGGGGCAGCGTGCGTGCTCCCTCGGGGTGTCTGAGGGGGCTGCTGCCTGTGTTCTGGGGTTGGGGCCTTGAGGGTCACCGCCAGCATCTCCGGGGAGACCTGGGTGGCCCTCGACTCCGAGCGTGGTGCAGGGCCCCTGCGCACCACCTCGGCATAGCCTCCCTTTGAGAGGAACGACAACCTTTTCTTAGCCTCTGGGTACGAGATATTTTCCTTGGCTTTTAGAGAAAGAATTTCTTTTTCTTGTTTCCACAGAGGACAAGTGCGGGAGTAGGCTGGGTGTGGTCCAGTGCAGTTACTGCAGCGGGCCACCGCGTCGCAGATGTCAGCGACGTGATCCTGACCTCCGCACTTAGCACAGGTCTCTCTTCCTCTGCAACTCCGTGATCCATGGCCAAATCGTTGGCAGCGGAAACATCGTTGCGGGTTGGGGATGTAGGGACGAATGCGGCAGTTCAGGTAACCTGCTTTTACTGTTGCGGGGAGGGCATGTTTCTCGAAGGTCAGGATGACGTGCCTTGATGGAGTTTCTTTGCCATCTTTACGGAACATAATACGTTTTACAGCGACAACGCCGGCGCCTTTTAGTCCTTCAAGGAGTTCCTCTTCACTTGCTTCCAGAAGGTCGTCCTCGGAGAGGACTCCACGGATGGTGTTGAGTGTGCGGTGAGGACTCACCGACACTTTCACATCGACGATGTTTGTGAGCCTGCGCAATGCTTCGCTATGGAGTTTTGTATTGACCTCAACGAGGAGGTCTCCAGAGTGCAGTTTCTTGGCCTTATAAGAGAACCCGATAAGATGTTCCAGGACCTTCGACACAACAAAAGGCGATATCTTTGCAACGGGTCTTTGTTCATCTAAAGAATGAACAACAAAGAACTTGGTGAAGTTTTCCACAGGAGGGTCTTTTTCTATGGTTTTGTGCTCAAGGCAGCGCCTTTTCCAGGGCTGTCGTGAGCTGGGTTTAGGAGGAGGGGCAGCCATAAGAGGCGGAAAGTGTTCAGAACCTGTGGTGTGCCGCCCACCACGGAGCCCAACAAGGGAATAGTTAACGGACCATAACAAAAAGGGCTTTGCTGGAACCGTTAAACTATTAGCACTGCCCAGGTACTATAACCAAGTGTGGTTTAGGACAAGGGGTCTGTCGCCACCCAAGGTTAGCCCTTGCCGCCAAAGGAGTTGAAAAATGAAAGAAGAGAAATGAGAAGAGTGAAAAGAAGGAGAAGACAAGGGTGAAAGAAGGGAGGGGATAGTAGAAGTGGCGACTAGACTGAATCATCCTGGTCGGGCCAAGCCAGGACACCCGTCTACGGGAAGCGGGGGCCGAAGTGGTGTATTGCCTCGCCCGGGGGCCCCGAAGGGTCCAAACCTACCCCGGGCTCGGCTCAACCACCAGGATGCCCTTTTCCCCGGACACGGGAAAGCCACGCACAGCCAGACGTGGGCGGGCGAACCCGCATGGCTCGGGATCCGTGGTGACGCCACTCTCCAAACACCTGCTTTCACAGGTGCCCCCTGCGGGGGCGGAAACAGTGGTGTTACGCCACTTCGTTCCTAACAGGAACCTTCGTCACACGTCCCGTTTTGTCATTCCCCGTTCTGTAACTCGCTAGGATAAAAGAATGCGCTCTCATTATGTGCCATCTGTGTACAAAAAATTACCCTATTGTGTCTTTGAGTGTACTGCAAAAATAAAATTAAAAAAAATGTTGATGAATTCTAGACTTTAGCATTTTGTGTTCACTATGTACTGTTTCGTTTTATGAAGCGTTTTTTTTGTTTTGTTTTTTGGTTTTTTCTAGAGCTTTCGCTGTTTGACTTGCCGGGTCCTGTGTAATAATTGTAAAGCCAACCGGTCTGAAACGGAAATAATTCACAAAGAACGTAATGATATGAAACGTGTAGTACAAGAAACAATTCGGATAAAAACGTCTGGCAACTGTATAAGTCAGGCGTCATTGCAGTTTGGGAACGAATGTAAACAATTTCTACGCTTGTAATGTTTTTTTTTTAGTTAGCAGTGTTTATATGTGTATTCTTGGATATGCTCGAGAAAGTCGCGGTGTTTAGCCTATTGTGGTTCGTTGTAGGAGGGCAATGTCGTTCTCAGTTTTGGAGATGGCCCCAGGTTCCGACTGTTAGCAGTGTCCAGTATTGTTTCTTTGGACTGATTGAGTTGCTAGAGGAAACGCATCTTTCAAGGTCAAACCCTTTCTTTGTGTTAAGTAGTGATTCACCGACGTTCGCCGGGTGGCGGTGGTTGTGCTAGATTGTGGCCCTTTGTGTGAGTGTTTCGGAGACGAGGTCAAGGGAGATAAGAGAAGGTGTACCGAAATGTCATTGTCCGCTTGTCAATTTGTTTCCTTCTTTTTTTTTTTTGTGAGACGGCGTTGGAATTGTGGTATAAAAGGCGTGTATGAAATAAACTTTGCAGCTGAGTTTGAGACGTTGCCTCCTCTTTTTCTACCTTCTGCTGTGTTCTCTTCTACCCCAGTCTCAGGTTTACAATCATGTTCCTGTTTTAGATTCGATGGTCGTGCGGTGTCTCACACTATAAGTCGCTACATTGAATTTACTTTTATTTATTTTTATCCGGATACATGTTTTGGTTGCACTTTTGATATTCTGTGTCATATTTCAAGACCAGTATGCTCCTTAAGGTGATGTACATGATACTAGGACTAGGTGGCCTGATGTGATGCCTTGAGTGTATGAGGCCTGATGTGTTCCTGCAATAAATATTTTTATTATAATTATGGTATTTTAAGAAAACGTTCTGATACTTTCCACGATTTTAAAGTGTCCCTCGTCGAACTGAGAAATAATGAAATTAAATCTAATATTTCATTGAAATGCAAATATTCAATGCATTTTCTCAAAGCAATGCGTAATGTAATCACTTTTCTGGGGACAGTAGCTGGAGAAACGGTCGTATCAGTTTAATCCTTATGATGCGTAATTTGCGTTATATATATCAACATAAGAATTCCGTGCACCAGCTCTTTTGTAGAAAACACGCACAGCCAAAAAAGTGATATGTTGAATTGGCTGCACAAATAACAGGCAGGAAACGCGAAACATACAGACATAAATTGAACCCTCTGAACAGGGCGCACGCACATTCCGCGTCCGTAATACAAAGGTATTAAGTATCACCGAGAAGGCGAAATAAACCATGTAGAAAAATGTATAAAAGAGATATAGGGGAACTTCAGGTCGGATTTTGTTTTGAAGTATGCGAACCTTTTTAAGATAGGTCTTATGGAACGAAGTGAGCAATTCATACACGTAGCGCGGCCATACCACTTCCACAAAAAACATATTTGTTTTGTACCTTTTAATTATGTTCACTATTTTTAGGGAGTTGCTTGCGTTTGCTCAACTGAGAAAAAATACTTCAATATTAAAATGCTCCCTTTTATGAAGAAAGGGGAATAAATTGTAAGCTTTCACTTATCGATCAATACATACACGAACAACGGCACTTTACATTGGCACCCAGTTAATATTTTGCCGCATACCTTGAACATGTGGACTCGCAACATGCATCTGCCAATAAAATAAAATAATATTATACATAGAGAGTAGTTTCTCTACTCATTTGAAGACCTAACCTATCTGGTGCCGATCATGGCTTTCTTCGAACACGTTAAACCTTAAACAAGCACCTTAAAGTAAATCGGTTAATTGAAAAGATGGGGGCGGGAAACTACATAATGTTTGTGTCATTCAGAACATTTCGTCATTCAGACTTGCAGTAACGCAATAACATTTTTTGTTTTGTTTTGTTTTCGTCCTGGTCAGAATCTGCGTTCGTCGCTCGCACCGCAAATCAGAGGCTGGCACTCTCAGTGCAGTGCTGCGAGTAGTCCCGCAAACCACTCTAACACTGTCGTAATCCGACGTTATATTAGGGTAGACAACAACGTTAACGATATCGCTGCATTTGTTTGTTTTTTTGCCAACAAAAAAACAGGAAGGCTAGTCTCCTATGTGGAGCAAATATGCGCTAAGACCAATCATGAAACACCTGTGGTAAAATGAAAAGAACAAATGCAACGATTTTAATTCTAAAAGAATTGGCAGTTAGCATTTTGTATATTGTTTACCCAAGCACAAGTGACCCACACGCGTCTCCTTGACCGGAAAAACTGATATTCCGCTGCGTAATCACAGAAAAAGTTATTTGCCGATCTGCAGCCGTGAGTGGCGCTCACGAAAACTCTACGGCGATAGCGTCTTTAAGGGTACGCGGAAGTGAAAAAAAACCTGTCCCCCTCCACTGCGACATTCGCTCCCGGCCCTATGGCGAGCCGTCTTTTGTCTCGATCGCCCGCCGCGACATTCCACAGTGCTAATCTTTTAAAAGTCGGCAACCGCAGAGGAAACGGCTGGGGTCCTTGAAGAGAGAACCCAAGGGAAAACCGCGGTTTCCACCAAAGTACACCACTCGAAAGGCGACGTGAAGAGTTGAGAGTCACCTTGAACTTCGCTTTTTCATTTTGTTAAAAATAAAACTAGCGCTCGCAAGAAAATACGGTTTTCAGTTCTTCGTTTTATAGGTGAAACACATTAATTTGCGCAGTTACTTGGACAAAGTCCAAAACTTGTTGCACCGCCCCTTTAAAGACCGACGTACAACCTCGGTTTTTTGCAGGGAAGGTAGTCGTCTTAGCTCTCCCCTCTCCTAAGCTTCGAGGAGAGCCAAGTTGGGGTAAGGTAAAAATGGGGCAAGGAATGTTTCCAGCTCCATATTGCGAAGCATTGTGTATATGATGTTCCAAGTGGCGAGTATTCACGCAACAAAACGAAGTAAGGACGCAAGTGCGTTGTTCACAAGAAAAAGAAAAAGAACACGAACAGCTACGTGGCACCGGACTTCGATTCAAGCAAATTGGAGATGAGCAAACGGTCGGTGCGCTCAGAACCAACACCGCGATTCAGGAGCGGTATATGCAGGGGCTCGAAAAGAAGCACACGGTTCTCTCGAGCAGATACGATATGGGGTAAAAAGAGTTGCAAAGGAGCGTCAAATGTTTCTGCGGGCCAAACTTACGATTTTGTGGATCCATTTCGCAACGAATGAAAGTGGAAATGTAAATAAATAAGATGATGACGCTGACAATATTAAGATTTTTGCCATCCTCTACACTGCGTTCATTCGTAAACTGGTAGCGTGGTGGGAGCTACGTGCTCGCTGGACCAGTCACACGCCCATCCTTTGCCACGCGATCACGCTCCCGCACATGCCCGCACTTGGGGAGCGGTGTTAGGTAATGAAAACGAGGTGGCTGATTGTTCCGTCGAGCAAGGAGCTCCCACCAAACTGCCACCTTAGGGGGTGCAAGAGGAACCTATTGTGAATATAAAACACGAAAAGTATAGAAAATGGGAATTGGACGGACATATCGAGAGATTAAATGGAGTGTAGGTTCAGGTTTTCTTTCAGATTTTATGATGAACGTTTTGAAGAAATCCTACGTCTCCGTGATAAAGTGTGCGTCTGACACGCACATTTCTCCGCGCGAAGATGCGAGAAATGTAAAAAAAGAAAACACATTGAGGTGGAAAAATTTATGAAAGTAAATGATAAGCATGCTTGCGCTGTTTTATTTATCTAAAATAAAAATAACTTGTTGAAGTTTCTGCGTGTACATATTGTAAACAATGACAGGCAGAGAGACGGTTAATACAGTCGAAATCAAAGTGTTAGTTAGGGCGAGCTTGTGCCATAAACAAAACCAGAGGTACAGGCGTCGTGAGCGTCGAAGGTGGCCTGTCAGCTGGATCGATCTCCAGCGAAAGACCTCCTCTGCAGCCACGGGCAGGCTGTTGGATTGCAAAGGTAGCCTGCATTGTGTAGTACCCACGAAGTAATAGAAAAACGTAATGCACAAGTGCAAAATATTAAGGGAGCTTGGAAGGTATTTCTGTATCCTTCAAGAACCTTAAAGGGCCCTTGAAAAGAAAATACTTTTATTTTCAAACAGTCTGGCTGGGACACGCCTTTCGAGAAATAAATATTACGCGGAAAAATAAATTTTTACTGCACTATTCATTGCGAGAGATTTATTTAAAACGCCGTGCGCAAAGTCCATGACGTCACGGAATGGTCATTCGCTCTTTCCACCTCAACGTGAAGGAGAAGCCGATCCACCCCTCCTCCACGCGCCCAAAATGCCGACAGAGGAAGCAATGGGAAAGGAGGTGACTACCGACTAAATCGTGTCTCGCACCGTCAATATTGCTCAAACAAAATTTATTTTTCGCGTAAAAGGTTTTTGACACGCGTTTCCCAACCAGACTGTTTCAAAACGAGTATTTTTTTTTTCAAGGACACTTTAACAACAAAATAAATGCAATGTTCGCGTTCGGAATTCATACCTGGCACTGCCGCGTAAGATCCGGGCACACTAGCCCCTGCGTAACTCTCGAAACTTTGTTTTGTTTATTGTATTGGGAGAAATATACGCATAGGGACCTTGTGGGATCTCTGTCACGTGTTAAAAGACCCTTTAATTTTGTGGGGCGTATTAAAATCTTCGCATTTAGGTTAGTTCATCAAACACGGTGATGCACTCTGGCACAAGCTTGTGGTCTTTTAAAACGCATTCCACCTGGTGAAAGAATAGGCGGTATATTAAAGATGCCTTTCTTGCTTCCTGATCGGAACGCCAACCCGCCACTCTCGTTTTTTAAATGATATATAATCGTAATAGCATTCTTAGGCTGATAAACAGTTCCTTCGTTCGGTCTCGATGGAGCAAATAACATAGAAAAACGGCATCCCAGCAGAATACAAAGAGATGCCTAATTGTTTACAGCTGTTTGAAATGCAAGCAGTCGATGGACCATAATACATAAATGTCCTTCTCCTCCAGCCACACTTTGATTGAAAGTGTACCCCTATGCACTTTGAAAAGGAACGATATTGCTGAAGGGGGAACACAAATCTTCCTCACAAGTAAAAAAGCGTAATGTCAGCTTCCTTGCTAAAAAAAAAAAAACTCCCTAAGAGAGGTGGCAGGAACAGGCTTTTTATGAGGTTACGTGAGAGCGTTTTTCTACTGATGGAAGTAATATAGTGATAAGAGAATCTTGCTGAAAGTTAAAGGATTCAACAACGTCTTTCTTATTACCTGGAGGGATAGTTACTCTACTGTACTTGGAGGGCACCAAAAAAAAAAAAAAGGCGGAGGATGTTTTGTTTGTTACAACCTCTATATAAAAGGGTGCAAAAGATTCCTAAAAAAACAAAATTTAACATAATGTTTGGATTGTGTAGCCCAATGCCTTACATCCAAATGAACTTTTCGAATCCAGGCATAATCGTTCTTATTTATACGTTTTTCGTCCAATCATTTGGAGGAAGGTCGTGCTCCTTGACGTACATCGCGATTCTTTGAAAAACATAGGGAATGCTCAAGCTCCGCCTTTAAGAGGGAACGCGGTAGCGTGATCGGATCCTGTTCGCAAAGCATTCTCATAAATTCGTACTCGTGTGTGCGTGGTCTAGTCGGTAGCGTCACATGTCACGTGACTTCATGCGTGGCTGTGACATCATGACCCTATGAACCAGTGTTGGACAAAATACTCGATGAAAGTATTTAAGTTAAGTGACTAAATACTTGTTTCATTAAGTGTTTAAAATACTACTCAGGTCACTTTCACTGTAACGTATCTTGAGTAGACAACAAATGCTTAAAAATGCAATTCAATTACTTTCGTAGATACTTCCGCATTGCGTAATTTGTATCGACGTCACTGACAACGACAATTATACAGCTGCGCAAATCCGGGTTACCAGAATGGTTAATTAGCACGCAACAACACAAAAGAAAAAAAGTATCGTAGGGCTATTTTATGCAGTCCAACTATAAGAAGCAGGGTATTGTCAAATGCATTCGCGAGGTATTTTTCTTTGGTTTATTATTGCGGCCAAACTGGACTGCCTGTGCATGGCGTCAGTGATAACGCCAGTGATCACCTGTCAATCTTGTCTTGAAATTACCGATATTGAACTTGCTATCAGGAAACTGAAGCCAAACTTATCAATTGCATTTGACGGCATTCCAAGCTTCATTGTTAAAGGATGCTCCTCTGTTTTTGCGCCCGTCTTAACGCATATTTTTAACTTGTCGTTGCAGAGCCTTACATTCCTTCTCTGTGGAAGTACTCTATTACTGTGCCAGTTCATAAGAATGGCAGAACGAATGATGTAAAAAATTACAGACCTGTGTCGCTGCTATCGCCCTTTGCTAAGGTCTATGAAATTGTTTTATTTGAGCGCACTTCAAACTTTTTTTAAGCATAAGATAAGACCTTCACAACACGGCTTCATGCGTGGAAGGTCCGTTGAGACAAATCTGGTGTCTTTTTAAATTTTGTTTCGCCTACTATCTGTCAACGTGGACAGGTAGACAATGTGTGTTTTGATCTCTCTAAGGCTTTTGACCTAGCAGACAATTTGCTCCATGAACACAAACTGGAATCCAACGGCGTGAGTACTTCCCTTTTTTCCCTGTTTCTAGATTATTTGTCTAAAAAACACAATTTTGTTCGTGTTCTTGGACATCACTCCCGGCCTTATGTTTCTTCTTCAGGCGTGCCGCAAGGCTCCATACTTGGGCCGATCTTTTTCAATGTTTTTATTAATGATTTGAGCTCAATTGTTTGCAATTCAGTCGTCTTGCAATATGCAGATGATGTCAAGTTATTTAGGCAGATCATATCCTCGGAAGACTGTGTAAAACTTATGGAGAATGTTGGGCGTGTGTGCAATTGGTGTCGTCAAAAGATGCTAACGCTCAATCCTTCTAAAACCGTTATTATGTCTTCCTCTAGAAAGGTAGAAAAAATTAACTTTTGTTACCAGATTGGCAATGATCCTCTGCGAAGAGTCGAGTGCACGCGTGATCTTGGTGTATATATAGACTCTTCGTTATACTTTACTGTACATGTTAACAACCTTATAAATGGCTCTTTGCGTAAGCTGGGAGTAATATTTAGAATCATGCGTCAGTTTCCCACATGAACCTGTATTCTACGGTTATATTTCTCGTTAATCCGAACCAAGTTGGAGTTTTCCTCTGTAGTCTGAAATTGTATTAGTTCTACGAGCCAAGAGATGATTCAAAATGTTCAAAAGCGTTTTTTTAATTGTTTACGATCGTTACAATGGTCGTAGTATTTATTATTCCTATGCGAGACTCTTGGAACGATGCAATAGCCCTACTTTGAGTTCCAGACGGCGGGAGCGCGATCTTGTTTTCCTGTATTATTGTATTCATGGATTAATTGATTGTCCAGATCTCACATCTGCTATTAATATTCACGTTCCGAGGCGAGTTTTGGGGGTTTCTCCAACTTTCCATGTTAATCACATCATCCAAACCAGTCTTATGACTCGTATGCAACACTTCTACAATACCCTCAGGGGAGCAAATGTTGATGTTTTTAACCCAAATTTGGTAGCTTTAAGACCTTTGTAACTAACCTGTGAATATTTTGTTGTGCCTCATTACCAAGGCGTCGAGCTGTTCATGAGCACGGAGAATAAAGAAAAGAAAAGAAATGAAATGAAATGCAAATTGTCACGAATGACAAATGATGAGGCGGCTAATAACTGAGGAAATTAAACGTTTACTGGGGCGAACTTGTGCCCAAATCAAGATAGAGAAAGGCTAGCGTCGCAGGCGTCGATGTCGGCGATCAGCAGTATCGAGCGCTGGGGCGAGACTGACTCCGGGCCGCCACTTGGAGCACCTTTTGTGCTCGCGTGGGTTTCTGGAAGATTCGGCGTAGAACGTTCGGCGCGTAGAACATTCGTAAATCGAGCAGACGACAAGGTTCTCGAACTTCCGAGATTGTCAAGTTGAAAGAATAAATAAAAGACGAGTCCCCTCTTGGTATCTAACCCGGAGCCTCCGCGCGCGAGAGCCAAGCGCGGTAGCCATTCGGCCACGCGCTCGCTCGGCAACTCGCGTGGCAATATCCCTGATACATGTTACAAAACATTTCTGGGACAACAAGATGGGAGTCGCTTCAGCTAGTGGGGAGAGGGTCAGACCGTGGCGCCCCAAGCAGTTAACTTTAGAACTACACGAATGGGGACAACGAATAACAATGTCTCAGTGCTCGGCTAGCTGACATAACCGAACGCGGAGTCAGCGTTCGGCTAGCGTTCGTGTTCTCCGGTGAGGGGGAGAAGGACTTCTTGTTACCACTCCGCGCCTGCCAGTGAAGCAATGCAGTATGCACGCGTGCGGTGCCCAGCTCAGCACAAAAGCCCAAGTGGGTCAAGCTCGCATCCCCTGATGACTGCTTTCGGGAGAGATCCGGCCCTTAACGTCACTTTGATAATTGTTAGTTTTTCATATTACACTGCCCCGCGCTCTATTAAAAGATGACATGAACATGCCCACAAGGCCTGTGGGCATGTGCACAGGCTGTGTGTTAGGTAAACACCGAGTTGTGGGGACAACAAACGGGTCAGAGCGCCTCGCCAATAGTGACATCGCTAAATATCACGTCCTGCGGCGTGCCTTAGACGCGTCGTTTAACTACAATTGATATTCCCTATATGGGGAGTTCACTATAAACCAACTTGGGATACGGATATGAGTGAATGAATAACCACGAGAACCCACATAATAGCCACGGCAATGGTCACACCTTCTTCAAGTAGGTTGCGTTCAGAGAGGCACTCAACGTTGAGGGACACTTTGTTGGCATTTCGAGAGGTCATCCAGCTCCTAGTTCGTTTCCTGTCCTGTTCTCTGCTTATCAGTGTTCGCTTACAGACAGTATTTGTGAGAGCAATAAGTGACGGACTGACGACAAAAAGAAAAGAAACAAAAGAAAACCTCGACAATTTGCCGTAGCGGGGTCAAATATACAAAAAACAAAACAAAAAATGCATTTTTTTGTGTTTCCGTTCACTTCTCATTCTCTTCCATTTGTTATTTTCTTGACACTCAAGTCTGCATTGTTGTCGTAGGTCGTTTCCCGATCTGCGTTGCGCCTCAGTGTGGCAATCTTTACTTCCGTAAAACCACCCCTTTTGTTTGAGGATTTTTGTTTGTGGGGAACTCTAGGAAACAAAAGGCGCCTTTGGGAAGGCGAGGGGAAAACCTTCATTGTACGAACTTTGGGCTGAAATATGAGTTACAATCTGCAAAAAAAGCTATGTTTTCAAGAGCTCCATCAAAGTCACCGTAGCTAATTGGAGCTAGCAACAGGATTTGGTTGCCCGAAAGAATGTTCACATTTGCTCGTGCCACGACCACGCCACATCATATTGAAAAACTTAGAAAAGAGCTGAACGTCAAAAATGTATTTGAGATAATGAGTACAAGATACTCAGAAATGTAATTAAAATAGAGTATCAAACACTCTCAATTAAAAGCATTTGCAAGATACCAAGATACTTCAAAAATTATTTTAAATACAGTATCCTTAGTAGGGTATTTCAGATAGGCACAAGCCTGCTATCAACCACTAAACTTGGCGAAACAGTTTTCCGCTAAATTTGTCGGGATGATATTTAGCAAGATTTGGCGGAAATATTTTCTGGTAAGGTCTGGCTGGAAGTATTTTCGCTAACTTTGGTGGGAAAATGTTCGAATAAGTTTAGCGGGAAACGTCTTGCACCAAATGTAGCGGGTGACTCTGATATTAGGGAGTTTTCGTAGATCGTTTCCGCTGTCCTGCAACGCTCTCCGCAACCCGCTACGAGATCCGGGTTTCTACAGCCAAGGCCATCGGCGCGCACGCGCGGTAGCGGCTTCTTCGTTGCGGAGGGCTTAGCGGAGGGGAGAACGCGGTCTACGAAAACTCCCTATTGCAACCCGCGCAGCCACGTCTGAAATGCGTGGCTGCGCGCCTTGTATTACGGGATTTTTCGGTCCCACCGATGACGGATTTTCTGTGACACGAGCTTCTAAACGCTATCGCGTTAATAGATGCAATGGAACGCGTGGCTTTTTTTACATGCTGCGCCACATGGCTAGAGTCTAGGGACGGTTTCGCATGCTCAGATAAGGCCAGTGAATACAAGGTTTCCCGTCCAACTATGATATTCCTTGACCATCGCTCGGTGTTCTAGAGTGCGGGCGTTTGTCCTCGCGCGCCGCCGCCACACTCGTGAGCATTTGTCACACACCAAGCAATGCCTTAAGGCAAAGTCAAGGCACATCATAGTTGTACGCGAACCCTCGTAAGCAATCGGTAGGCCGCACAGCATGTAAAGAGAGTCACGAGTTCCGCTGTTTAAATTTTAATGAATCGCGATTGTACCTGCCATCCCCCATGACCTCTCGCCACGCTCCTTGCGACTCGTAAGTTGCAACCCAAGTCCTCGGGGTCCGAAGCCTCGTCGATGACGCGTCTTGTATGACTGTGTCAGCGCGTCCATATCCTCTTATTCAGCCTGATCGTTGGCCGAGCTTGGCGGGACATCCTCTCCTCCTGGTCCAGGTCCTGGCGTCTTTGAAGATTATCGGGCGCTCCCACCCCCATCCTTGCTCTTGTTTGGCTGCTGCGCCACTTCCACGCCTTTTAGGTGTTCTGTAGCTGCTGTTGCGATCACGCTGTTGTTTGTCATGTCCGCGGTCGTGGTGCCCCCGGTGCCGATTCTGCCTCATCTGCGTCCACAATCAGGTTGTTTATCTCCGGTAGAGCAGGATCCACTGCTCTTGAGTATTTTCTCATGCAGGCATCGCTTCCGCGCCCGAACGGGCTGCACGTTTTGCATCGAGGAACGCGGCATTCACGTCGAATGTGCCCTGAACGCCGGCATGAGAGGCGCATAGGGGCGCGTCCAGGAATCACAAGGAGGGCGTTGCCCCAGAGGAACTGCAGCTGGCGAGGCATAGGTTCGATGGTCATTCCTTACTTGAGGGTCATGCTGATTATCCGGGTAGTCGATTCTATATCATCGAATCCTTTGGCCCGGCAGGTTATCCTAACGCTATGGGTGACCCTGCCAAACGGCTCCAGGGCTCTGCGCACGTTTTCGTAAGGGGCGTGAAACGGGACCCAGTGGAGCCGCAGGAGAACCTTCTGGGTTTAAGGGCTCAGGATCTGAGAACAAAGGTTTTTTCGCCTTCAGCTGCAGTATGTTCACCACCCATTGTTTTGCTCACTTTGAGCGCCAGCATCCATACATGGTTCATCTGAAATGAACCAAGGCACGCTACGTCTTTCATCAAGACGTGATCAGTCAATTCGTCCTTGAAATCCGTGATGCGGTACGGCCGTCCTTTAAGGTCACAGTGCAAAAACAGAATTCGCGACCGACATTCCTGAGGGCAGGGGATGCAACACCAACTTGTCACCGTTGCTGGCGGCAGATAACCTGAAGCTGTAGCCAGCGCTGGGCGCTATCGCTGCTCTAAAGGAGGGCATGATTCTCTAACCGATACACTTAATATCTGGATGAAGAGTCTCGCTACTCTCATCGCTTGCCTCCGAGAGTGCGTAATTAGTCTTCCCTCAAAAAGCCCCAGCGTTGGGGTGCTACATCTTTAAAGAAATAAAAGAAAAGAAGAAAACGCATCGCGGTGCATTAAACACCAATCGCCTACTGTCCCATGAAGCGTAGTACGGCTTGAGGCGCACGACGTGAGAAGACTCGGGTCTTTGCAGTCGACGGAATGATGGTCGGGATTCGTCGGGCAGCACTTCGTAGATTAAGTCGCCCAGACGGCTAAAAACCTTGTAGGGTCAAAAATAGCGCTCGAGGAGCTTCTCGCTGAGCCCGCTATTACGAATCAGTGTCCAAACCCATAATCCCTCTCCGGTCAGAAAACGGACGTCACGACGGCGGAGGATACACCGACAGGCGTCGATACGTTGCTGGTCTTGAATCTGCAGTCGGACGAGCTGGCAGACCTCTTCCACCCATTGAGCAACCACCTGGCTGTCGTCGCTCCCATTGTGAACTGGCTCGTCGGGCAGGAAGCTGTCTAGCATTGTAGTCACCTTTCGGCCATGCGCCAGCTGAAAGGGCGTCACTCCAGTGGTTTCTTGCTACAGCCCTGTTGTAGGCAAATGTGACGTAGGGTAGCACTTCGTTCCATCTGTTGTGCTCTACGTCAACGTACATGGAGATCATGTCGGCGATGGTTTTTATGAACCGTTCTGCGAGCCCGTTGGTCTGCGAATGGCGGATGATATGCAGAGATCCGACGATGGCTTGTTTGTCTAAGCTGAAGAACCTCTTAATCAGCACTTCTGGGTGTCCGCGCCGGAGGACGATGGACTGGAAGAAGAACTTGGCGATTTCTAAGAAAGTCCCATGTGGACGGGCTTTTGTCTCGGCGTATCTAGTAAGATATTTCGTGGTGACAATTATCCGACGGTTAACCAGCGTCAACAATGAAAAGGACTTAAGCAAATCTTTTCCAATCTGCTAGAATGGCGTCATCGGAGGGGCAATTGGCCGGAAGGCTCCTGCCCGCTATGTAAATGGTTTCTTGCTTCACTGGCACTCGTGGCACGATCGGATGTAGGATTGAACGGTCTTCGGAAGCCTGTGCCAATAGTAATTCTTATGAGTCCTGGCGAGTGTCCTGCTGTAGCACAGCTGTGCGGCGAGCGGTAATCGTGGAAGGCTTGAGATATCTCTTCTCAAAAATCTCTTGGTATTGCCAATGGGGCTGCTGCAGTACTGGTCAGTTTGTTTTGAAGAGTACTCGTCGACGAATGACTAAGCTTGCGAGGTCTTGGGAGAAGACGCGAGGGACTGCACTACTTTGTGTTTCGAGATGGTTCATCACGGCGCAGAGTGCCGGGTCGTAGGTTTGCACGTCGGCCATATTGTCATCCCTGACAGCCCCGATAATCACGTCGTCGTCATCGTCGCCGGCGCATGCAGGTGGTGACTCAATTCAATTCAAATTGGCAGTCAGGGCAGCGCAGCTATGGTACTGACGTCCATAAACCCGCTTCTGGTCTTGGTACAGGTTGTGGGGATTTAAAAGGAAGTGAATAAAGATGGCTCGTGAGGCGGGTCAAGCTAGCGCGCGCTCAGGACGAGCGCGGGTTAGAACGGGTGTGGACACCAGCGAAACGGTTGTCTGTTCTTGAGTCTCCACATTGGCGCCCAACGTGGGGCCCGAACCGAGGTTCCAGTACAGTCAGGTACGTTTGGCTGGCCTTCGCAGTCCCTGAGCCTATACGGACATTGGATTACTTCACCGCCGAGGTTGTTATTGTGACCGTTAGAATGTCAACTTCGCCCCCGCTTACGCGATCCCATAGCCGCCCCAATGCAGCGAACACAGCTCGTGCTACCGCGACTGGTGATAGAGCGGAGGACTCGCGGCCGGGCTCTGATATACCCACGGCAGACTTGGAGGTTCCGTTGCCCGCTGAGGGCCCTTCCTCACCGGTGCCGCTTGCACCTCTCACCGCGTTGGGCCCATTGCCCGAACAAATGGCGTTGTTCCTGGCGGAGATGTCGCGGCTCCTGCAGGAACAACGCCGTCCGCTACCACCCCCAGTTCCAACACCTCGGACGGGGACATTGCGTTTACATGCCGAGATTCCGAAATATTCAGGCTACGCGGATAGAAAATCGGTTGCCGATTTTCTTGACGAATTGCGTGAATACCAGGCGGTGTCTGAAATGTCTGAGGTTGAACTTCTCTCACGCGTACTACCGATCGCCCTCACGGGAAGCGCCGCGACATGGCGTCGGAGACAACCACCCTTCTCGACGCTACAAGACTTTTCGGAGCAGTTCAAAAATGAATTTCTGCCTCCCGATTACGGCGCGTGAATGCTCGATGAGCTTAGGGCGCGCACTCAGCACCGCGACGAGTCCCTCGTCGAGTTTGTTCGGGCGCTACAAACTCTGTATGACAGGGCTGACCCTAGCGCGTCCGACTCAGACAAGGTGTCGTGGGCTATCCGGCAAAGCCACCCGCAGTTTCATCCCAACCTGCGTGGGCGGGTGTTCGGGAGTTTGGACGAGTTGGCCCAAGCAGCCGACCAGATCCAGGCGGACGTCCTGGCCGAACTAAGATATCGGCCTTCTCCACCGCCGGAGGCTTGCCTGGAACCGTCCTGCGCCTGGACAGGCACGACCAGGCAATCCATGGATGAGCATGGGTCACGTGCACTTCTCCCCGGAAGGGTACCCCGAGCGCTAGACCCTTACACCCACGGACTGGGCGATGGTGCTCAAGTCCGCGAGCGGGGCCGCCAATACCAAGCCCCATCCAGAGAGCGATACCCAAGTGCCACCTCAGCTCCGCTCCGCTGCTTCCGGTGCGGAAGTCTCGGCCACTTTCGCCGGGACTGCACCCGGCGGGATTCGAACGACAACTCGGGAAACGAGGTAGGCCACCGATAGCAGGGCCTTGTCTGTCGGTGGCTTCTCCTCGTTACAGGCCCTCGGTCACCCCACCATCTCGGTTCTTCAGCAGTCCCGGCCCAGCCTCACGAGCAGCCCCGCCGGAAGCCTCATGTGACGAGCCCGATGTTGCAGCACCTGGTGTGGCGCCCGCTCGAGCGCCCGATGATGCTCCCGCTCACGGATTACGCGGCGACGCTCTCGGAGGCGCTCGCGGAGATGCCCCTCGGTAGCTACCAGCACCGGTGCTCTTCCCCCGTGAGCTTCCCACGGAGCGGTTCTTGGTGGCGTCCTGGTCCCCAACGAGACGACTCCTGGGAACAGACGTGACGACAACGGCTGCTCTGCAGGAAGTGGCAGCGGCGTGGCCGCCCGTCGTCCACCCACATGCCAGAAAAACGGCGGATGCGACCACACCAGCGCGGCCTGCTGGAGAACCAGTAGACAAGTGTATGGCACGTGCGGTCCAACCGGAACCCCGTGCCCGCCACCGAACGGTGACCTGGGCGGGTCTGCGAGACGTGACAATCCTCAGCCTTTCATTGATCCTGGGAATCCTTGCGACCATGGTGTCATGGGTGAGTCAGCTGAAAGTCTTTGACAAGCTACTTCGAATTTATAGGTTCCGTCAAGTCATGTACTTTATACCATCCCTTGACACTATGCGTCACGAAAGTAGAGCTACTGCAGAACCCTACATTGTGGTTAACATTGCCGGTCAACAGATTGCAGCTCTCTTGTATACCGGAGCTGCAATTTCACTTTTGGAGACTTCGTTAGTATATTGTGCAAAGATCGGAACATCTCAATGCGGCGTTCTCAGAGAGAGCTGCGTACGGCATCTGACCAAGTTATCTCCGCCACTGAAGGAGCTCGACTGAAGCTGAGCTTTGATGGACGACAATGTCGACAACATTTCACATATCTGCCGGGTCTCGCCTGCCCTATCCTTCTCGGTCGAGATTTCATCTCCAGGGAAAAATAGTCCTAGATTTGTCAGCAGAAGAATATCGATATGGCTCGCAGTCCGCTACTTTTAAGTTTGCAGTCAGACCAATGCCCACGGCAGCTCGTCCTTTAGAGAGTACAATGTGGAGACTCAAGAACAGACAACCGTTTCGCTGGTGTCCACACCCGTTCTAACCCGCGCTCGTCCTGAGCGCGCGCTAGCTTGACCCGCCTCACGAGCCATCTTTATTTTCTTCCTTTTAAATCCCCACATCATTTCCCAATCCTCAAGATGACGGACAGTTCATCACTCCTAGATACAACCGCTCGCCATATCCACGTCGCCGTCAGTCATTGTCCCCACCCCCGCCGCCCCATTTCCACGGCCCATGTCCCCCAACAATCGGAAAACTAAGCAATGCAGCTTCGAGAGGTGAAGCTGCTCAAGGATCATTGGTAACAAATCCTCTTCGGCCACGTTCACTAACCCCTCATAATCAGATTTTTGTTACGATCAACAATGTTGGAACAACAGCCCTCGTCGATACTGGCGCTGCTATTCCCATTTGAGGGAGGATCTGAGACGTCAGCTGCGCAAGGTCTTAACGCCACCGGATTCCATGCCACTTCGTGGTGCGGACGGTGGTCTGATTCCTTCTCTTGGCATATGCAGTGCACGTATTGCTATGAAAAATAAGACCACGTCCGTCCTTTTTACCGTCATTCCGAATTGTCCTCATGCATTGATCCTTGGATAGGACTTCCTATCCGCCCACAACGCCCTTATTGATTGTGCAACGAGAGAAATTGAACTCAATGTTTCCGCTTCGAACGAACCCCAGGAACATTTGCAAACTATGTTCTATGGAAACTTGCCGCATCCCACCCTTACAAGCGATCCCCATCAAGGTGTCACCTGAAAGCCCTACAGCCGATGGCGACTACGTCGTGTCTTTAAACATGGACATTTTTTTCGCCAACCAATTTTGTATTGCACATTCGATTGTTTCTATCGTTGATGATTCCACTTACATTTGGGTGGTCAATCTCGGGCATAGCGCACAACTACTACCCAGAGGAATTTCTCTAGCCGTCACATCGCCGTTGTCTGAAGAAACGCTATCGGTTATTACCGACAACGACCGACCAACTCCAAATTCCAGTCCGCAATTGACCTCTGATCTCGTTCAACTGGCCAACATGATTTTTTTTTGCGTCAGACGGGACGCAAAAACAACAGCTACAGAGCCTTCTTTCAAGATATCACAAAATCTTCGACTTGCTAGCCCATCCTCTTGGCCGATTATCCACCACCAAACACCGCATTGACACCGGGACACACCCACCTTTACACCCCTGGCCTTATCGAGTTTCGGTAAGCGAACGTCGCATAATACAAACCAAGGTGGACAAAATGCTTTCGCAAGACATCATACAGCTCTCTTTTAGTTCATGGTCCTCTCCTGTGGTTTTGGTTAAAAAGAAAGATGGGTCCTGCCGTCTTTGAGGCGATTACCGTAGGCTGAACAAGATAACCAAGAAAGATGTGTACCCATTGCCTCGCATAGATTACACCCTAGACTGTCTACACGGTGCCAAGTAATTTTCTTCTATCGACCTTCGGTCAGGGTATTGGCAAATTAGTGTGGACGACAACGACAGGGAAAATACTGCTTTCATTACTGCAGACGGCCTCTATGAATTTAAAGTCATGCCGTTCGGTCTGTGTAATGCCCCCGCTACATTTGAGCGAATGATGGACCGCCTTTTAAAAGGTTTACGGCGGACAACCTGCCTGTGCTACTTTGACGACGTTATTATACTTTACAGCTCGTTCTCATCCCATCTTGCACGCTCTGAAGGGCTAACCACCATATCTGTATTTCTTATTCCCTCACTGTATAGTAAATCATTTTCATTATCACTGTAACATTTTGGTGAATGAGGTGACCCGGACCGGAGCCGTCCGTCCCTCGAAAAGTCCATGGGCTTTTCCGGTCGTGTTAGCACCCAAAAGGGATGGCACGGCACGCTTCTACGTAGATTACCGTCCTCTGAATATGGTCACGAAGCGAGATGCGTACCCCTTTCCATCAGTCTCGTCTGTTTTATATGCACTGGGGTCTGCGCGGATATTCACAGCCCTCGACTGTAGTACAGGATTTTTGCAAATTCCCGTAGCAAGAGATGACGTCCCTAAGACAGCATTTGTTTGCCCCAGGGGTTTGTTCGAATTTGTCCGACTCCCCTTCGGCCTATCTAACTCCCCTGCGAGCTTCCAGAGGCTCATCGATACAGTCTTGGGTGATGCAAAGTTTAACTATGCAATGGCCTACGTGGGCGACGTAGTAGTGTTTTTTAATACTATCGAGGATCACCTTAACCATTTGCAGGTCATCCTGAAGCGCATGAGTGAAGCTGGTCTGACAATTAATGTGTCAAAAGTGCAACTTGCATCACCCAAAGTGGAGCTTCTTGGCTTCGTGGTTCACCAAGGATCACTCCAGCCGCAAGAAGAGAAGCTCAGAACAATTATAGAATTTCCCCAGCCACGAGACAAAAAAAGTTTACAACGGTACCTTGGCATGGTGAGATTCTACCGCGAGTTTATTGCCAACTGCGCTGATTTGGCCCGGCCCCTTCACCAGATATTACGTCGGGAGGTTCCATGGACCTGGACTTCCGCTCAGGAACAAGCGTTTAAAGCGTTAGCAAGCGCTATTGCGGATACTGCATCTCTGGGACTTCCTAATCTCAATGCTCCATTCATCTTCCACACGGATACCAGTGATTACGGTATAGGTGCAGTACTACTCCAGGAACACAACGCAGCGTTGCGGCCCGTTGCATTCGCGAGTCATACTCTTACCGCGGCCGAATGTAACTATAGGGTAACCGAAACCGAATGTCTAGCTGTAATATTCGGTTTGAGAAAGTTTGACATGTACCTAGATGAAGCGACCTTTACCATCCAGGCTGACCATCAAGCATTAACATGGCTGAAAAACCTTAAACACCCCGCTGGACGCCTCGCTCGCTGGGCTCTGGCTTTACAAAAATATATTTTTTTTCAATTGAATACAAACCAGGAAAGTTCAATGTCGCAGCAGACGCCCTCTCACGAGCAGCCCTACTCCCTCGAAAGGCGGATGACACAGCGGAACTCGTCGCTGTTGCCGACACTGAAGTCTCCTGGGGTCTTTCTGTGGGCCGGGACGAGCTACGAGAAGCCCAGCGAAAAGACGACATGTGCCAAAATGTATCTTTGTGCTTGACTCAGCCCAATCAAACCTATGAAAACGGGACGCATGGGTCGATAGACGCATATGTGCACAACGAGGATAGACTCCTCCTTCGCTACATACCGCAAGCAGACGAAGCCGACCCCACAACGTCCCCTTTTCGTGTGGTTGTACCCCGTACATTAAGGCCAACGTTCCTCCGGTATTTTCATGACAGTGCGCTAGCGGGTCACAGTGACGGTCAGAAAACCTACCAGAAACTGTGTCGCGTTGCCACTTGGCCGAGGATGCGCCAGGATGTTCTCCGCTACACACGCAGTTGCCTACGTTGCCAACAAGCCAAACCCAGGGGAGGTAAACCCCCTGGTTTGATACAGTCAGTGGAAAGTCATTTTTCATGGGAGATTGTTTCATGTGACATAATGGGTCCCTTTCAAAGCAGCCCCAAAGGAAACAGGTATCTCCTGGTAGTCACCGACCACTTCTCAAAGTGGGTGGAGCTTCGCCCTCTCCGCCAACTGAGTTCCAGTACGATTTGGGACAAACTGAGGGACACCTTCACCCGCTTCGGGTTCTGTTCCCCATTAATTTCCGACAACGCATCCTACTTCACAACTAAGGTTTTTGAGGACTGTTGCACAAAACTGGGCATCCAGCACAAGTGCACCACTCCTTACAACCCTCAAGCCAACATAGCTGAGACGGTCAACCGGAACCTCAAAGCAATGCTAGTGGTATACACCGAGAGACACAAAGACTGGGACAATTACATCCCGCAAATGCCTTTCGCTACTCGAACTACGGAGAACCGTACAACAGGGTTCACAGCGTCCCAAATAAAGTTCGGACGCGAGCTGCGTTTTCCCCTTGAGTACAGGTTTTTTGACGACAATAGGGGACAAAACACCTCGTACGCGAGATTCGCTGAACAACTTCGTTATAAAATCACCAACGCTGTGCGAGTGACTCAACAAAATATTGAGTTAGCGCAGCTCGATCAGAGGAACCAATAGGACCAAGGCAGGATACCCCTAAAATTTTCAATAGGAGACTGCGTTCTACGGCGCGTGCACCCGCTTAGTAATGCAGCAAAGAGGTTCGCGGCATCACTAGCTTGTCGTTGGGAAGGTCCCTTGGAAGTTGTTTCACGGGTATCACGTTTGGTGTATAGGTTACGACATGTCGAAGACGGGTCGTTAACTGGACCCGTTAACATTTGCGATCTGAAGCCGTTTGTCTCTAAGACATGTCACCCTTTAGGGATGTCCTAAGAAACACAGTCTCCTGTCAATTTTGCCACACAGAAGATCGTTGCTTATGGTCATTTTCTATCCAGGCATGCCACCTCGACGCAGCAACACCCATTCATTCAGGCGATCTCGGAGCCGCTCCCGATCTCCCCTACGCCCCCAATTCAACCCCCGGGGCCACTCTCGCCGCGCCAGGCGACATAACCGCCGTCAGCGACCACCACGCACTGCCGAGGCTGCCACGTGGTGCGTGATGGAGGCCGGGCGAATAGTCACATTCGCGTCCCGGAAGGCCTGGGAACATCAACCTCAAGTGCCACAAGGGACTGCACCAGAGGACGTTCCCCATCCCTTCCGGCGACAGACACTGACGGAGTGCTGTGCTGCAGATCTGCCCGCTGCCTACGACGATTAAGAATACGCCGATATCTGTAAACTTTGCCGCGTCCCACTCATCTCATGCGAACAACATCATCAAGGAGCACTTCACCACGACCGAGAAGACCACCAGCGGGTGCTCGTGCGGGCTGGATCACGGACCCTCACACCTGCCGACATCGAGGCCGCCCTCCTTATTGTTGGCCGTGCCTGCCCCGAACGTCTGCGCCCAGCACTAACCTTTCCACCAGAACTGGCGAACGTCAGACTTAGCGACGACGAGATGTAACCACCACATCAAACTCTATACCCTCACAAGCAAAAAGAATACTCACACCGTTCCGCTACGCCCACATAGAAGCCATCATCAAATTCCGGCGCGACGATAGACCAATCTGAAGACGAGGGCGGCCACTGCCCATCACCACGGCCTCACTGACCGCCCCCACCGGCAAGTCGGGACCGAAAAAGCACGTCTGTCCTGGCCACCCTGGCATCACTTGCAGAGGCACAGCTCCCAACGCAACCCTATCGTCGACGGAGGCTTTGCAGTGACTGGACTCACGCCATCACTAGGCCCCCTGCCAAAAACTGCACAATCATGGCGTCTGCTCCGGGAGGGGACCAACGAAACCCACCTGACCAAGAAACTCCCCCCCCCTTCCCGAGAGAGGGAAAGATGTGGGGATTTAAAAGGAAGAGAATAAAGGTGGCTTGTGAGGCGGGTCAAGCTAGCGCGCGCTCAGGACGAGCGCGGATTAGAACTTGTTAGAACGGGTGTGGACACCAGTGATACGGTTGTCTCTTCTTGAGTCTCCACAAGGTGTTTGCCTAAAGTGTCACAGCAGCGTCGCATTGCTGCTCCTGGCACGAGCCAGCTGTCAACCGTATCGGTTATCAAGGAACACGCCTGATTTGGCTCTCTGCTATCAACTGCACCGAGCTGGCTTCTATAGACCATTTGCTGTCTTACCCAAGCATCAAGGAGAATGCAGGGATTGGTGTTCCACGCGCCACACGCGCACGCCTTTCCTGTATAAAAGATTCGAAGTAAATAACCAAAAGAAAGCATTGACTAACGCGCGTGCAAGATGCCATTTGTTTTAGGTTTTTGCTTTGGAAAAGTTACTACTGCTGAGGCCAGCACGTGCGGCGCGTGGAACGCCAATCCCTGCATTCTCCTTGATGCTTGGGTAAGACAGCAATAGGTCTATAGACCGAGCTCAGTAAACGCTCGACACATGCGTGACGCCACCATAACTTTACTTCACAGGAGGCAAGACGGTCGTGCATGCGAGGGCTCGTACCGTTTTGTGCTCCACACGCGCAGAGCTGCAGTGGTGTTTTTGCACGTGCAGAAAGACTCATAGTAGAAAAACCAAGAGACATGGAGCTGAAACGGACAAGAACACTACCCTCTCAGAACCAGCACAACAATGATTTCATTTGACAGTCTTCCTTCTTATCTTCACACTTAACGAGCAAAACCCCTGGTCATCGGCAGGCACCACATTAAAAGTCTCAAACAAAAGACACGTGCATGAGTGCAGTCCTAAGCGTTCGGTGATTACAACACTAGACCCGCAAAAGCGGCGGTGTTTCATCGTTCATAACAAACCTTAGCTCCTAAATACAGTGTTCTAGAGAATGTAGTTGCAAGATCGGCGCCCGTTTACAATGGGGCGCGTGAAGACGGTCGACGTAGATACCGCGATGGCGCTGGAGTTCTGTGCCCTAGGAAAATGAATGGCACATGTGCGATGAGCGAAGAAGACGACGAGGGTGAGGCGGTACGCTTCTCCGGATTGTAGCACCGTAGCAATTTTTTGTTGTGTGGTGGTGGAGACTCTTCACCGTTCCTTTGCCGCCTCAGTCATGAATGTAAGGAAAAAGAGGGACAGACACTGCTTCGCGCCGGGATGCAAGTCGGGCTACCCGGACAACAAGGGCAGCCTGAACACCAGCGATCGTAAGCCGTCGCTGTTTCGTGCGCCAACGGATGAGTCGCGCAGACTACAGTGGAAAAAAATCTTCAACGAGAAGATAAGCTCCTCGCCAAGACATCAGTGCTGTGCGAGAGACATTTTGAACCGCACCTTATCCTTCGGGACTATGTGCACACTGTCAATGGCAAAGAGGTTAGGATTCTATGCCGCAGTATATAATGACAAGTTTGTAGCCTTTTTGCGTAGTATGTTGCTCGGTATCTGTCATGTGCGTGCTGTGTATGTCGATGAAGTGTATTACCACTTCTGAGAGGTCATAAACCAGTGTGCTGAGAATAATGTTTTTTTATATATTGGTTTGTTTAACTTTATGTTTATATGGCATTTTAATGCTTCATGTACTCCCAATCGACGTATTTTTCTTTATAGACTGCCTTCCACAATAGACAATTTGCTATATGTTTGCCAGGTGCAGTGGCACCTTGGCCGTTCCCAAACGCACTCGGCCTTGCACCTTCCACAACACTGGTCCCCGCATCAGCAACACGATGACAAAAAACAATACACCAGTTTATGTTTCCGCTCACCATTGAAAGTGTGCGAGATTTATTGAGATTTATTAGTCTATTTTTCCTTGTTGTATCAGTATCGCGGGGTTTCTTTCGCAGCTATTGAGCCTGCAGCCCAAGTGATAGCGCTGCTGATCTATCTGTCAGTACTGGGGGAGGGAGGGGGAGGAGTCGATATTAATCAAATAATCTCCCTCAAAACACGCGAATATTTCAAGTAGAGGATAGCACACATTCTAGAGGCATTAGTCCAAAGGGAGAACTACAATTTTTTACATTAGCAATTGTTTCGCACCGTGAAAAGCTCCAGTCGAACCACAGTAGTAAGCGCCGAACAGCGCTGACGATGGGGCTGACGGGGGCGCGCTCCTAGGGCACAGAACAGCAGCGCCACGGTGTCGTCGGCGCGCAAAATCTTTACAAGTCGGCCGCTGCTCTTGCCACTACAACTCTCTTGAAGACTGTACTCCCAAACAACGGTTTGATAAAATTTCGTGAAAAACAAAAAATAAGAAGAAAATTACGAGAAATACTTCGGCTGGACATGGAAAATAGACTAGAGAGACAAGAACGTCCGCGTCTCCTCATCCAAAGTCATAGAGGGCCTACTAATACAATTTCCGGCGCGTGTAATCCTAATTGTTTCCTTAATAACTCTCTTAAAAGGATATTTTTCTTTACCAACAACAGTAGTCCCGGCTCAGTCTGGGTAGCGATTATTGCAGTCACTCGGATGGTTTACAATTTCAGAATTGACCGAAGAAAAGTTTACCGCTCTTTTACGTTCTAAAAGCCGGTCGTTAAGGCAGCGGCCCATTTGACCTATATACGAGAATCCACATGGCGGTCGCTAAGGCCGCTGCCTTAACGACCGTCTTTTAGAGCATAAAGGAACGGTAAACTCCTGTTCGGTCAATTCTGAAATTGTAAACCATCTGAGTGACTGCAATAATTGCTACCCAGACTGAGACGAAACTACTGTTGTTAGTAAAGAAAGATATCCCTTTAACATAGTTATTAAGGAAACAATTAAAATAACAAGCGCCGGAAATTGTATTAGTAGGCCCTCTATGACTTTGGATGAGGAGACACGGACGTTCTTGTCTCTCTGGTCTTTTTTCTATGTCCAGCGGAATTATTTCTTCTAATTTTCTTCTTTATTTTTGTTTTTCACGAAATTTTATCAAACCGTTTTTTGGGAGCTAAGAAAAAGGGTATTCACACGAGGGAGAAATCCGAGGGATTTCTCCCCGCCGCGCACGCATCACCATACGAAAACGCGAGGCTTTTGCACATCGCAAAGCCTGACGTTTTCGTCGCGGGATGCGCGTGCAGTAGAGAAAATCCCGGGATATCTCCCTCGTGTGAATACCCGTTATGGACGATTAGACACCGCCGCTTTTGCGGGTCTAGTGTTGTTGTAATCACCGAACGCTTAGGACTGCAGTCGTACACGTGTCTCTTGTTTGAGACCTTTAAATGTGGTGCCTGCCGATGACCAGGGGTTGTGCTCGTGAAATGTGAAGAGAAGAAGGAAGACTGTCAAATGCAACCAGTGTTGTGCTGTTTCTGAGACGGTGTTTTTCTTGTCCTTTTCAACTCCTTGTCTCTGGGTTTTTCTACTATGATTCGTCACCAACTCGCCTGCGTCTTCACTCTAATTTCAGAGAGACTACAGTTTGCTCGATGCAGTGTGGCAGCGGTGGCGTAGTCAAACTGGCTGATGGGATTGGTCTATTCCTTGACTGTTACGGGTGTCTTCGTTCCTCGGACTGAACATGCCGCTACACCGTCATCGAAATCTGCCGTAATTCAGGCCATGGTTCCCTGCGCCTGATTTCGTCAGTTGGCAGGGCAGCGCAGCTATGGCGTGGACCTCCATAACTCCGCGTCTGTTCTTTGTACAGGTCAGTATGCATCGCTATGTTTTAAGATTCAAGAGCAATTATATGTGCATTGTTGCGCTGTCCTGCCCAAAAGCGCTTTGTGACAACGTTTTACATTGCTTCGATTTTCTTTGTTCGTCTGTATCTTTCTAAGCGCTAGATAAATAGTTGTGTTTAGTGCTTTACAACCACAAATAACGCACTATTATTAGACGAATGACGAGTGAAAGGAATGTGCACGACAAGCGCTGACTTACAACGAAATTTTTATTAAGAAGAAACTTCAAACCCTCGAACCACCAAAACACAAAACGCCGCCAATCTTATCAACGTGATTACAAGCTTGCTTCGTAACGACACATGCAAGCAATCTCGCTGCCAAACAAGGCAATGGACGGCTGACACACATATCCTCCTCGCACTGTGACATGACAAAAGCCTCCGTAATCTCCCTCGCTCTTTGTTTATTGTGCCGCGTCACAATGGCAGTGTGAGTAAAGAGTGGCGCACTCTAACCAAAGAGTGAGAGAAATTACGGAGGCCTTTGTCATGTGACGGTGCGAGGAGGGTCTGTGTGTCAGTTCGCCGTCCACTGCCTTGTTTGGCAGCGAGATTGCTTACAGGTGGGTGTCGTTACGAAGCAAGATTGTAATCACATCGATAAGATTGGCGGTGTTTTGTGTTTTGGTGGTTGGAGGGTTTCATGTTTCTTTCTAATAAAAATTCAGTTGTAAGTCAGCGCTTATCGTGTACATTCCTCTCACTCAACCTGCGTCTAATTTTTGCGTTTTTTTGGTTGTAATTCCTTACCAACTCGCCCAAGTTACCACTCTTATTGTGTCTGGTGGTTAGCCACAAACGCTCTCGCTCATCACGCCCAAGGTGTTTGAGACAACTTCGGCAAATGACGTGCCTTTATTTTCGCCCTATTCTTACCAATTCATGACAAATACTGTTCTGGCTACCGACACCTCGGACGCCACCGTCGCCGCCTCGTGGTAAATTTACACTTGCGGATCGGCTAGCAAATCCGCCCAGCTTTTTCCGCTGGGCGGAAAACGCGGCGGTCAACCGTATAGGTCCAGAACCTATAGGCAACCTGCACTGCTATTTGGTTTTGCGTTTTCTGGTGACTGGAACAACAAACATTGGGTAAGCCTGGGAGTTGTGGCAGCATTGTTCAAACGTGAGCTATTACTCTGGTGGCGCCGCTTTGCCTAAGGTCTGATTCAAGAAATACTGGGTAGGCCAGGAAGCCGTGATGGCATAACATGCCAGTACGGCGCAAGCTACTGCCCTTGCAGGCCGATCCGAACGTCACTACGTATCACCAGAATGCACTTTACTGCGAAGAAGTATCAGGCTTTTCGCTGCATCATGCTCCATTATGTGTGCGTTGCGCTCGTATACGTAGCGCATATCATAGCCGTTGGCACGCAGTGTGGTGCTTGTCGTTCATCCTTTGCCAAGTAACAACGAGACAGGGTATAACTGTGAGCTCTCACTCTGCAGGCGCCGCCCGGCTTTTGCCGGCTGGCTATTTCTGCCACCGAACGAGGCGTTTCGTTGATCGGAAGTGACATTCTTGCGCAGCGCGACGCTGCCCACGTCACGAGTACGCGTTCTTCCGGGAGCAGTGACGCCCGGGACAAACAGCCGAGGTGGAAACTCTCGCCGCATTTTCGTCATATTTGAGGGTATATTACGAGAACAGCTGCCGCAGCCGGCGCCGCCGCCACCGCTCTAAGGAAATAGATGTAAACACAACCAGCTCGTCGCCACCGCCGCCGGGAGCGAATCCGCTCCCGCGGCAGCGAATTTCTTCAAACGTACGATCAGAGCGGACTAACCTCCCGACTCTCCGGCCGACTCGCCGACGCCGCCGCAAAGCCAAGTGCCCGTCATTCGTTTGAACCTATAGCCTGATGACGAGTTTCGACGTCACGCGGCGCACTTTTCTTACCACCGACTTCGGGTGGTTTGAGGCATTGTTCCTGGCGTGGTTATTACGACACTCGTTTAAATCCAGAACTTTGTCAACAGTATCCGACACGTGCCTCACGCCCATCTAAGTTGCCAGCGAAAACTTTTAAATTGGTTTCATAGTCCCCTTAAGAGAAACAGGACGTGCCTTATGATCTTAACGCGGTTTGTTTTTGTGTTTCGTCTTTCGGCTCTGTTGTCGTCTTACGTCGCTTTCTCATTGACTGGGGAGCAATGATAAGATGCTCGGATCTTCCGCGCCTTGGGTTTCTTAGGTTCTTAGAGTCGGTTTCACTCCAGGGTTGAGCGGCGCCGAGGCTACGACCTGATCTGGCCAGTGAAGCCGCAACAAAAGTGCCTCGTCACGGCACCGGTGAAGTTCGCGTTTGCTATCCTCGTCTAAATCAAACACGCCAGATCGGTGCTTCCTGATCCGACGATATTGTTTTCTGTACGATTCTATTTTTGCCGGGGATAGCAAACGAACAATGAAGACGAGCGCCTTGACGATGCGCTCTTGGCACTGCTGGATTGGCTCGAGTCGGATTGTAGCGTCAGCTGCCTGTCGAACTCAAAGTGAAGCCAAGTGCCGACGCCGTGGAAGGATCCGTAAAACCTCCTTCCATATCGCTCCACAAAAAAGGAACCATTGTATTGTGCGGTGTGACACTACAACAAGCTCATGAAAAGAAAGGCGCTACAGGCCCTGAGCATCTTATCATCGGTCCACAGCCTCCGAGATTACGGCATTGGCTGGTAAGGACGAATACGAGAAGCGTTGCCATGATAAGCACGCCCTGCATTTTTTACGCTCTCTGTGACTACAGATAACTCGGAGGATCAGTAGATGGAGTCACGCGATCAGTTGCTATTTTGTTTTAGGTGCTTTTTTCTTTGCATATAGAGATAGTACACCATATTGAAACGCAGTCGCTACTCAGCAATATGCTTGTCTACATCCACGTTCGCGTTCGGTGAAAAACAAGGATCAGCTGCCCACGTCACAAACGAACAAGTAGCTATACTCTGTTTCATACTTAGTGTGCAACGCTGTCAAAGCTGCTGGCGCGAGCATGGGGCTTGATATCGTTGATCATTTGCACGCGTTCTCGCGCAAAGAAAACCGCGGATGAAGCCACGCGCTCGCGCCAGCAGCTTTGACAGCGTTGCACGCTAAGTATGAAACAGAGTATAGCTCCACAAAAGCCCCTAACTCGAAATGAAGTCATCGCTGGGACACTATTAACCCAGCTTCGGTTCATGTAGATACTTTTGTAACACGCTTTCATAACTTCGTAGTATACGGGCACGCTCCGTCTCGTGTTACGAGGCATAGTACACGCTCGGACCGTTCTTTTTTCTTTAGGTGTACTCCGAAGCAAATTAGCCCTGATACGCGGCAACATCAGCTCAAAGAGAGTCAACCGCAAGAGCCCGCGCCAGTGTTAAATTGCTGTCCTTCGTCGTTTTTTTTTATTTTTTATTATCCACTCTTGAAAAATTGGTGCCGTTCGAATCGTAGGTACGCGAAATAGGCGTTTAAGGGAGTAGGGGCGTTTAATTAAAAGTTAGAGTTGCACGCAGACCCGCCACATCGTTCGACAGGGTGAAGATTCCAGGCCCGGAAACTCCGCTTTTATCTCTTTTGTTGCACACTTTGCCACACCGTTTCCTTTCAAAATAATTTCTATGTGATTAGGTTTCCCGTTCAAGATGCGTGATGCCGACCGCAGGTGCGCATTCCAGTGCGCTGGAAAAAATGCTTGTCAGGCGTGAGAAAAAAAAATTCTTAATTGAAAGTTTTTTTTTTAAAGTAAAACTAGATGGAGAATAACATTTAATTTACGTATAGGGCACGTGTCCTTCTATCGACCTTCCATGCCTCTGTCCATGCTGGAAAAATGTTGCTCTAATGTTCTTATTCTTTTTTTTTATTTTTTTATTCGTTATATGTGGTTAAGAACATTTTTGTGCAAAGGTACGCTGCCGGCACGTAATGGTAAACAAAAATACAAAAAACTCGAGAAAAAAAATTATAAATAAGGGGAAAATATTCGGCGTTTCGCGCACATGCCCTTCGTCAGTCTACTCTCACGTGTTTAATATTTGTGGCCATGTTTGTTTTTATAGAACCGTTTTTAGTTTGGTTTAGTAATTCTAAGAATCTCCTCGGATTCAATGAGTATTAATAAAAATTTATATGGTCGCAAAAACACTATTTTTTTTATCGGAGGAGAAATATAGGAATATTGTTTTGTAATCATGAAAAGTTTAGGAGCAAAAATGACTGACCGAAACCGGGAAGTCCTGTATTTCAATTTAGGCTCGGAGGAAGTAACGAATTAAACGCCTGTGAAATCTCAGAAAGGGATCTGTTTTACGTAGGCAGTTTGAATTCACCATCTAATTGGGCAAAAATTAATATTTTTCTGAAAATACAGCCTGTGCAAACAATTCAAGTTACATAAAGCACAAGATAGTCACTGAGCAATGGAGCGAAACTGAACTTAGCTGAAGCCCCTTATGTACGGCGTAGGCTTCTGAAATAATCGGCGTAGAAGGTTCGACGCGTAGAACATTCGGACCTAGAACAAACAACGATGTCCTAGAATTCACCAGAACCTTACTTTAGAGTCAACAAAAACGCGCCCCTCGGCCAGGAATCGAACCCTGGCTGTCTGCGTGGAAGGTACGCGCGATAACCGTTAGGCCACGAGCGCGCTGCCTGCTTGGTCAGCTGCGCTCGCGGCAATATATATCACACACAGTTTCATTATTTGCATTCGCAGGTTTTGAGCACACGTACAAAGCAAGATACAACATCAAGTGATTAGACTAGTATTGATAGTCAAAGTACAACAAATATTGATGAAAGGTACAAAGCAGCTCTACGAAAGATAATACGCGCAGTAGCACGATAAATACAAAAAATGCAGCAACCTTTAAAGTAAATAGCAAAGTATAAAATCTTATTAAAATTCCTACCCAGAGTAGAAATAAAATTTGAAATGACAAATATGTCTGATTTTATTAACATCTAGTCTCAATATAATCGAAATATGTTCATGATGCTTATTTAAACAAGCCTAATACTATATCTTAGCAATGAAAGCACCTAACGTATTTAGTTTAATAGCTATTTTCAACGCTGCCCTACATGAACGTTGTTCCTTCTGATATTTGGTTTCCTGTTCGGGATATGTTTAATATATAGCTGAATACAACGAAGGCCATATTCGTATTGCTTGTTTTGTGCATATTCGTATTCCTACGAGATGTACAAAGTCCTTTAAGTATAAGCCTTATGTACATCAAAATGGAACGCTAAGTATTCTGAGAAGGAACTTTTTTATAAGACGGAGTAATATGCAGATGTTTGAAAGCGTCCTTGTGCACCCCACTAAGAGCAATTCAGCCTGGGTTCAAAAATATCTTTTTGTGAAAGCAATATAGAGCTCTGAATATGAATATTTTTTCCATCACTCTGGAGAGACTTTTAAATAGAAAATTTTGAGCACAACAATAAACAATATATCTTATAATTAAGACGGACAGCGAGAATCTTGACGTCGAGATAGTTTCCGTTTTATAAAGAGCCAATGATAATCGTCGGTTCAAGGGCCACTTATAATAGTGATAGCAAACTCACAATGACGATGGTTTGGCGCTTCTCGGCTGGTTGCAAGGGATCGTCGAGTCGGCGACGGTCAGACTTCAAATGAGTCGAATAATCGCCGGCCGGAGGTTATACGTCCGCGTATGCAGACAAGTTGGAAAAGGAAGACGGTTCTGAAGCTTTTTGAGGAGTCTGGAACTTAAATTCTCTTGCTGATACCATTAATTCCAGAGAAGAGCCGTAAAGTGATTTAGTTTCTTCATTATCTTAAGAATTCTTCAATCGTCTCTTCAGATGAAAATAACATTTCGGGATTTCAGAGCGTACTCTAGCCTTAACGAACCTTTCAAGGGAGAGTTGATAAGAAGAAACAAGACAAATTCGGAGAACTCCACTTAATTGCGTCCAGAACCTCATCGACTGCTATTGATTAGAAAACGTGCCTCCAGCCCACTAGAGCCAAGTATTGAGACAATAAAAAGCTAAATATTGAGACTATAAAAATTGAAACGCAAAAAAAACTCTTTTCCGGAGGTTGTACAATAGAAGTAGTAATTAGGGGATATTTGTGTTTCCACTACTATTACGTGTATCATTTTGAACTTAGACTTTCGTCTGTGTATTTGGAAAGTCCGTCTCTTAGGAACAATAATGAGGATTAAACATACTTGTAAAATTTTTTAGCAAAGTTAATATAATTTCTACACTGCGTGCTTTCCTTGACGTTCTGTAAGTCCTCACGTTGCATAAGCAAAATTTAAATATTTAAATAAAAAAATGAACATGTATCAAGAATTTCTGTATGATAAAAACTTGTCTGAACAATGGCTTGATGAATGCCTTGCCATAATTACATTAGCTGATGGCGGGGATAAATTCCAACAGTTTAAACTTGCTATCCGCTACTGCGAACGTTTCAAAGGTTATCGAGCTTTGTGGAAGTGCCACCCAACTAATATTTGGTTTGGTGTCGTTACGAATGTTCTGACAAAACAGGTGCCGTACAAGACTGCTTGAAAATTGATTGTTTGTTTCCGGACTGTATAACATATTTTGGCATTTGAAATGATGGATTGATTGAATTAAACGGGGTTTTAAGTGCTTAAATTGAGAAACATTTATTAATTTTGTGTATTGGGGCGCGAAAAAGAGCGCGCTGGCCATATCGAAAGCAATCATTACTATGAACATGAAAGACGTTTACACTTTCCCGTAGTGCCGAATAAGAGCGCAGCTCTTGAGGAGGAGGGCTGACTCCAGACCTTCATCAAGGCCTTCACGAACGAACTTCGTGACGTCACTCATGGCCCTAGAGACCCTCGTGACGTCACGCGTGACGTCGTTATGGGGCACGTCCCTTGAGTGCGAAACACATGTACGACGAAACCGTCCGATCCGACGTCCGATCAGGCAATACGACGGTCGGAGGCGAGGGTTTTCAACGCTTTCCGGTGCTACGAAAACCTTCGCCCCCCAAGGTCATTCCGGCAGTCCGCACAAGGGATCGGACGGTTTCGTCGTACATGTGTATCGCGCTTGAATGCAACGCGCGGTTATGCCGATGGCGACAGTGACGCTGCCCAACCCGGACACGTGCGCCTAAAAGCTCCGCTATAAAAAAGAAGTAACACAAACTTGATCATTCCTACAATGACCGACGAACACAGATAGGTTTGAGTTTCCACACGCATGACGTAAACTAGTGGCGCGTGCTGTCTTTGTCTGACAGATGGTGTGGCTGATGTGTACGGGGCTAGCACACTTTGAATCAAAATTAACTGTTGGGCTAGTCGCTTCAATGTTTTCTAACCTTATCTTTGACCTGCTGATTTTGTTTATACTTCGAAATTATTTCGCTAGTGTCAAGGGGTGAAGTCAGATTTTGTTTTAAATTTTTTAATGCATCTATAAACTATAACAATAATTTTTCTACTTTTTTACCTTCACATGGCTAATTCTTCTTTTATGTCTTCCTCGGGGAATGTATTAAACTTCCAGTTGGAGTAAGCGCTCTGTCCTGTCCCCTCCTCCTTTCCTTGGTGTTTGCGCTTTTCAAATTTTTATAGCACACATTCTCTGTTCCCCGGTCTGTTAGAACAATTAAGCTAATCGAAGTGTTTGCCTTTATTAACACACCGTAAGCTTTCTCTACGGACCTGCTCTGGTTAACTCAGTCGAGCTAGTATCGGGCTTGGAATCACTAGTTAAAAAGTTCCCTTTCTGTTATGGGTATTCTTGCATTAGTGTTTTATTAGTTTCCCATATCTGTGTATGTGTTTTAAAACACTTTCGCCTATGTTCAACTTTCGGTGGTTAATGTCACGATTTAGAGTGTTTTTTTTGTTTTATGGAAAATAACGTGTAACATAATACGTGTTGAATGCTTAGCATTCACTGGTTTCCTGAAATATTATTGAGTTGGTTTCATTAGGAAGTAGAAATGCAACAAACGCCGTTTCATCGAATGCCATTTCATCAAACGTGTTTGGGATGACAAAGTAAAATCAATCAAAAAAGTGAGTTTTAAAGTTTTATCCAGAACAATAGCAGGGTTCATGTAAGACCTGTTCTTCAAAGAGCATGTTCGAGTAAGCATTCGAAGACATTTGGAATTGTGCCTACTACACCTAGCTGCCCTTCAAAGTGCGTGTAAATTTCTGAAGACTTTGTTGGAATCGCTCTTTTCAATTTCAAAACCTACAAAAGCAACACAAAATGTTGGCTTTTGTGTGTGAGATTGATAATAAATGTTGCTTAAATCATTTTTTGCGTTTCATGGATGTTTCATGGACGCATGGGAGGTTCATGGACGCAAGCAGAATGCAAATGAGTTGCAAAACAACTTGATCTGGTGTAGGTGTCCAAAAACACTTTCATGGCAGCGTTCACAGTGAAGAGGCTTTCTATGAGGCAATCGTGTACTGAAACAGCGACACATCAGCAAGAAAATGAACTGCTTGAACCTTTTGGTGCAACGCCGGGCGTGTTTTGTGGGGCGACCCTGAATCGGATGGACAACATCCGAATCACAAAAGCAGACTTTCGGGCCTCTTTGGAAAGCAAGAAAAGAACAAAAATGAAGGCGAGTGTCAGGTCAGGCTTCACAAGGCAGTGTCAAGGGAACGACACTAAAGACTATGCACCAGGCGCGTTTTAGGACTGCGGATGAGCCAAACATGACATCGCGATTGCTCGGAAACTCTGTTTTTGCACATATAAAGAACTTGTTCTTCGTAACTGGTGGAGCTGTCGCAGAATATTTTTTTCAGTTATTATACTACATGCTTTTTTATTTACTTAACCTGGTAAATTGTATTTCGTTGAAAATGTAGTTTTATTTATTAATATATTTTTCTCCACAAGGAGCATGAAAAATAAACCAAAGGAGTATATATTTATAAAAAAAGAAATGTGCAATTCTTTTTTTTGGAAAATAAATTTATGTTTTGGGGAATAACTGAGAAAGGTCTTACGACTTTAGTCAAATTTGACAATCCATATATGTCCCTTAACAAAAGCAAAGATGCAGAAATATTTTATTAATTATTTCGCACATGCTTTGGTGTTTCTGAATGAAACTGTAAGAAGGAAACAAAACAACAGAAACAGCCCGGAAAATTCAAAGTCGCTCATCTAAAGTTAAGCTGAGTCATATGTCAACCTACAATGTCCCCTAACCTGCCCGTCTGATCGGGGCCTTATTGTGGCCGGCAGACAGTGTTGTTAGTTTAATAACGTGGAACAATTAAACAATATAGAGAATGTGCTCTATAAGTATGATACGTTTCCTGAGCCAGGTAGCGTTATACGGGTTTCTATTTTCGCACGTGCGCACAAAATTCGAATTTAAGTTTATTTTTGTAGCGCTGTTCAGTTGGTCAATTAGTCCACAGATTAATCGATTAATGCTTTCGTCGCGACTAAATTTTTACACTCCTTAATCTGCAAAAACTTTGACGAACAAAGCCAAATTAAAATAAACACTTTTACTTCGCGGACGTGGAGGAGTACACCTGTATGAAGACAAACGTTAGGAGAGATGTTGACCTAAATTTGACCATGGAGACAATATTTGTAACTCCAAAGAATTGCAGAAGTTTAGACATGTCCCAGCCACGTCAGCGCCTTGTGATGTCTATGTTTAGTGCAGCATCGACTGTGTTAAACAATCCAAGGCGTTTTTAATCTGTAAACTTCAAAGTTGATGTAAAATCTGATATTGTACATTTTGCCGTTTGTTACATATTCACCATCGACAAAAACAATTTTTTACTTTTTGAAAAATTGTTTTGCTTGGGGACGAGCGAAACCAATTAATCGATAAATTATTTGATTAAAGGGTGGCGATTAATCGGAGTAACATTTTTAACCGACGCACAGCCATGGTGTTTTCGTCGAATTTAACTTTACATGTTTCTCAAAGTCAAACCCGGTTGAACTGGAGCCTTGGCAGGTTTACGACATTCATGGCCGCGACGGGCTCCGTGTCAGTCATCATCAACAAATGACGCCAGGGCGTCGTCTCGTAGATTTGCTTTCGATTATCAGCGTCACCCACGACGGTTTAAATGTCATCTTCCTATCCATGAATCGGTCGTCGAGAATCATATTTTATAATGCCAAAAGGTTTCGTTTCTTGCTCTGGATCTTGGAATCACGACAAGGGTTCCAAGTTTTCGAGGTTTATTTCCCGTGGATTTCGGATTATACTCCTTTCGGGGCATCTCTACAGATTCGTTGTTTTCCGGCGTAAACGTTTTGAGTACTGCGAAAGGAATGTGTGATTATTGGTTTATATGCTGTAAAATATAGGACATGGATAAGATCATTCCGCAACCTCCAAGGAACATCCGCGTGACCCATATGTTTGGAAAATGTCCCAGTACCGACAAGAGACGCAAGCGCGATAAGAAGTGTCTTTCGAAAGAAGCAGGCGTATGTACCAAAGAAACAACAACGCTCTTTACGAACATGCCCGCGTTCGGCCACACCAGGTGGGGCCACTGCAACTGCGTAGAAACCAAATTCGCAAGAAGTGAAGGGTCTGGTCACGCCCCGTGACGACAGCAGAGCCACTCAAGCGGCGTAATATCAGGGCCGCGTGTTAGTCTATAGACTACTGCTTACCCCCCCCCTCCCCTACTTACCACATTAAAAAAAACATACTCTGAGCGGCGCAAATGCAATTGGTCAGGCGCTGTGACGTCAAACCAATAGCTGCGAGCTCCGTTGCTGACATATATTCCCACGTCCTTGCTACGGTGCGACCAGCACCAACACGAGCAAGAAGGGTTCATGCACAGTTTCCATATAAATGCTGGTACACGAACTTGCGTCTGCTTAGAACTGTTTGACTTGAAACTTTTTAAAATCTCTCGCAGCAAGAGCAGAGCAGTATAGCCAGCCGGCAACAGCCAGGCGGCGCCGGCAGAGTGAGAGCCCACGGTTATACCCTGTCTCGTTGTGACTTGGCAAGGGGTGAACGATAAGCCCCACATTGCGTGCCGAAGGCTTCGAAATGCGCGACGTATACGAGCGCAACGCACACATACTGGAGCATGACGCAGCGAAAAGCGTGATACTTCTTCGGAATAGAGGCGCGCTCCGGTGATACGCAGTCTTTTCTTTCTTTCTTTATTTGTTTTCCCTCGGGCAAAGCCCGAAAGAAGGGCCGGTGCAAAGGCTAAAAAAGCCTGACGTGGCACCGGTCCCTTACAGTCCACACATCAAAAAATAACATGGAAATGCATTCCATCTAACCAAATAATACAGCATGAAAAAAATACTTTTACAGAACTGAGGCACACATACATAACACAAATGCAACAATAAAATCCATGTATATAAGGATAAAAAATGCGTACTGGATGCAAAAAACGAGGATACAGATTATAATCAACATGAAAGGATGAAACAAGTCATCTAAGGAGCACACAAAAAACAAACATCATTATCGCTCACTTTACGGAAACTGAACAGTATGTACCCAGCAAAATATAACAAGGCGAGTCATCCACATAAAATAAAACAAGGATGAACTTTGAAGGTATAAAGTATAATACAACGCTTTCTTAGATTAGGAAGCTTAGATAAATTTTATATCGCTGCCTACCAGCAGTGCTTTACATTCTTTTTTAAATAAAGGGAACGATTTTGCATAGTTCATAGAGGGCATGTTATTTAATAGACTAATTGTTTGATAGTGTATACTTTGCCTTCCGTAATTTGTTCTTGTATAGGGTTCCCTTCTTTTAACATGACGGAACGGGTACAATTCTTCTGTTGCGACTGGGGTGGTGTATAACCTTTTTCGATAAATGAATTGAAATAATTTGAAGTAATATACTTGATTTGCCTTTAGGAACTTGTATTTATTAAAAAGTGGTTCCGTCCGCAGTTCTCTTATTCTCCCCCATAGTTTTCTAATATGCGTAGAACCTTTTTTTGTAGGATTAGTAATTTAGAGTAATCGGATACTGTAGTTGTTCCCCATATAAGAATCCACTAACACATTTTGGAAAAATATAAGGAGTAATACAATGTTTGCACTAACCACCTCGGCACAAGGCTTGCCACTCTATAAATACAGCCAAGAACTCGTGATAATTCTGACTTTAGTTTACTTACATGTGTATTCCATTTTAGCTCTTGGTTAAACCACACACCCAGAAATTTTTGCTCAGTTACTTGATCTATTAAATCGCCTTCAAACGTAATCTTAAGGGAGTTTGTAAGACGTTTTGTTGCTGGTTTAAAAATCACATATTTTGTTTTGCTTGCATTTAATTGTAACCCATTGGAACTCAGCCATTTTGAAAGCTTTACAAGATAGGCGTTTGCCCTTTCCTCGAGGCATTCTGGAGTTGCTTCACTAAAAAAAATAGTAGTGTCGTCTGCATACATTATTAACTCCGGGGAACCAGAAATGTTTACGATATTATTTATATAAACTAGGAAAAGTAAAGGACCTAATATAGAACCCTGTGGGACACCATGACGCGTTTTTTCCTTATTTGATTCTAGATTGTCAATTTTTACGTATTGCTGACGATTTGTTAAATAGCTTTTTAGTAATTCGAGCGCGACCCCGCGGATGCCGTAATGTTCTAGTTTTCTGAGTAAAATAGGATGCTGAACAGTGTCGAACGCTTTCCTCAAATCTAAAAACAGTCCGAGTGTAATCAACTTGTCTTCAATATTTGCAACCAATTTCTCTTTTATGTCAAGAATGAGCTTGCTCTGTAGATTTTTCCTTTTGGAACCCGTATTGGGCGGTGGAGATTACACTATGCTTTGTGAAAAAACTTTCTAGGCGGTTTTTTACTACGCCTTGAAATATTTTAGAGAATATTGTTAATACAGAAATGGGCCTATAATTTTCGATACTTTTTTTACTACCGCCCTTGTAAAAAGGAGTAACTTTAGCTAGCTTCAAATCAGTCGGGAAAATACCGCTTTCTAACATGCTATTCGCGAGGTATTATAGTATAGGGCTAATAATTCTAGCTACGTACTTGAGTGGTGGAGCCTTCAACTCGTCGTCACCCGCTGCTACGTCTTTCTTTATTTTATCAATCAGCGTTTCTATTTCATACATTGTTGTCGGGAAGAACATTATTGAATTTGTTATCTTCGTTATTGTCGTCACGTCGGCGTTTGTATTGCCTTCTGATACCATACTTTCGCCGATATTTATAAAATGCTTGTTCATTTCGTTTACCGTTTACCGGTCACGCGCCCATTGGCCCGCCAGGCCCGTAGCTTCCGCCGTACTGGCATGTTACGCGATCACGGCTTCCTGGGATACCCAGTATTTCTTGCTTCAGACACTAGGCTAAGCGGCGCCACCAGAGTAAAAGCTCACGTTTGAGCAATGCAATCGCCACTCCCAGGGGTACCCAATATTTCCTGCTTCAGTCGCTAGATGGCGCCAAACCAAACAGCATTGCAGGTTGCCTATATTGGGAGAGTTCGGTCAATGGGAAGAGCCGGCTGAAAGCCAAGGAGGAGCGGCAAAAGCGACGCCGCCACCAGCTCCGCATATTACCCCGTGATGATCCCGCAAAGTTATGACACCTGAAATAACTTTGAAGGGGGCGCGTTCCTCGGCGTAGGTATTTTTTGTTTGTTTCTGTATGAGGCTGAAAGTACATGAATGAATTATTGTAAGAGATTCATTGAAATAATGAGTCTCAAGTGCGTCTACTGAACCAGAAAAGGTGATATTGACGTATAAACTTTCCTGAAACATCAGACGAAACTGCGAACATGGGGTACGCGTTCGAGGTTAGGGTCGAAACTCCCGCGTAGCCGAGTCTGTGGTTTTTACCCTCTACTTCATCGTGGTCGTGGCTGCGACTGCAATCGTATGAAAGATTTAAGCGCGAAACACATGTACGACGAAACCGTCCGATCCGGCGTCCGAACTGCCGGAATGACCTTCGGGGGCGAGAGTCTTCGTGGCACCGGAGAGCGTCGAAAACCCTCGCCTCCGACCGTCGTATTGCCTGATCGGACGTCGGATCGGACGGTTTCATCGTACAGTCGGGGACAAAAGTCTCCAGGACACGCCAGCTGCGACTGACACGCATTGCTCCGCCATCTGCCGGCGGGTCGCCTGGTTTCGAGATCAAAGAAAAGCGCATGCGCGTCCTACTGTGCCTGCCAACATGCGCGCTTACCCGCTCTTCTGCGGTGCGGCGCCTAACTCGGAATCGGGCGCGTGGTACCGCCTCGGAGATAGCGCTTACTAACAAGGCACCTATAAAGCAAAAAGTCATGGCAGCTCAACTGAGCGATAAGTTGAACTCGTTGTAAAGCAAGGTGCGCTGACACGGCGAAATGCGGCGCAATGCCCCATGCGGTATCTCGAGTTTCGGAATGTGTAGCAGACGCTCGTCAGCCGCCAGTGCTATCTTTGAGGCGGTATTACGCGCCCGATTCTGAGTTAGGCGCTGTGCCACAGATGAGTGGCAAAACGCGCATATTTTCTGGCAGAGTAGGACGCGCATGCGCTTTTGTGTGATCTCGAAACCAGGCGACCCGCGGATGGCAGAGCAATGCGTTTCAGCCGCAGCTCGCACGGCCTGGGGACTTTTGTCCCCGACTGTACATCTGTTTCGCGATTTAGTGCATTCCGAATGTCGCCTTGTCAACGGCACGTGCGTTGCCCTTTCAGTTACGAAGAGCAACAACTTTCGACTCCAGCGTGCTGAATACATCCTGAATGGGTCCTTAGCTACAAATTGTGACGTGAAGATATAAGCAAAGGTAATTTTCTCTACTAGGGGAAAATTCGTGGCTAGAGGTTGACGAAAATAATCCCTGGAGAAGGGGAACAAGAGGGACAAAGGACAAACACAAATCTCCAAACACAGCTAGGTGACTGGTGCGCGACCGAAAAAATCCGCCTGGTCCGGGTATCGAACCCGACACCTCTTCATTACGGGTGGAGCGCTCTACCAACTGAGCTAACCAGGGGTTAGACGTCAGTACACCATATGGGTTTTATTAGCTGCCACCAGTCTAACACCAACAAGGGTGAAGCTTGCAATTTAAGGTTATGATTAATAATGCTATTAAATTAAAATGTGCAAGCGAGCTGGACAAGTATGATGTTGGTCGCTAGTGATGTCAATCAACGCGCCCAAGGCCGTTGAAGCAATTTCTGTCAATGACGTGCTCTTATTTTCGCCCTATTCTTACCAATTAATGATTACATTTTCTATTACTGCTCTGAACGAGAGTTGACTCTAGCGTCACTTAACTGGTAGCCCTAAAATGCTCAGCAGACCCGTATAATCTTTTTTTATTAATTTTGTTGTTTTAGATTGCTTTTCTTCTCTTTTTGTACGTAAAAGTATGTTTTACTTTTTATCTCGCAGATACCGTAAAACCTTGTTTCTAATTAAGCGCATTTGTGGGGTCACAGTACAGATTTGGCGCCAGCGTGCCAGTGTGTTTTCTCGTCTTAAAAGATTTTATAGGAGCACCAAGTGATTTTTGTAGAATCTTATTTTTGCTGGCACACTGCTTATTCGATCAATCAAAAATGACCAGTTCTTGTTGTCAAGACATCTTAGTAAACTTACAACAATAGAGATATACGGGCGGTATTTTCTCTAGTATGGCCGTCCTCGAGTGCCCACCAGTTCCATAATATTTGACCAATAAAGCTATAAAATCGCTTGGATATTCCGAAGGTTAAAAGTATTGCTTTTTATGGATGTGTTGTGCATGATATCTTGACAAAAACGTCAAATATTTGGCTTGGGAGACGTAATGCAGCTATTGTTTGAAAATGCCGTCTTACGGCGCCCCCTGATGTCCTCTCCAAGGCGCAGATAGATGGACGTGTCATGATCTACGAATGGATCCTTAATAGAAAACTCGGCCACCCATAAGTATAATTATGAGTTTTGAAAGATGCTCAGCAGAACCCGTAAATTGTTTTATAACCATCCTTAAACGATCTCAGAATCCACTTGATTGCCATTTTTAAGAGGTTTTAAGGCACACAGTCAAAAGGAGTCGCAGGTGTTTGAACGTGCCTTTATGCTAACGCTTTTGCGCGAGCAGTTGTGCATTTTGCGAACGAACGAACTTTAAGAATATCACCCACCTCAAGCCCTTAAATAAAACTAAACTAATCTCGGGCAAATTGAATTTTCTTTCTTTCTTTCTTTCTTTCTTTCTTTATTTGTTTTCCCTCGGGCAAAGTCCGAAAGAAGGGCCGGTGCAAAAGGCTAAAAAAGCCTGACGTGGCACCGGTCCCTTACAGTCCACACATCAAAAAATAACATGGAAATGCATTCCATCTAACCAAATAATACAGCATGATAAAAATACTTTTACAGAACTGAGGCACACATACATAACACAAATGCAACAATAAAATCCATGTATACAAGGATAAAAAATGCGCACTGGATGCAAAAAACGAGGATACAGATTATAATCAACATGAAAGGATAAAACAAGTCATCTAAGGAGCACACAAAAACAAACATCATTATCGCTCACTTTACGGAAACTGAACAGTATGTACCCAGCAAAATATAACAAGGCGAGTCATGCACATAAAATAAAACAAGGATGAACTTTGAAGGTATAAAGTATAATACAACGCTTTCTTAGATTAGGAAGCTTAGATAAATTTTATATCGCTGCCTACCAGCAGTGCTTTACATTCTTTTTTAAATAAAGGGAACGATTTTGCATAGTTCATAGAGGGCATGTTATTTAATAGACTAATTGTTTGATAGTGTATACTTTGCCTTCCGTAATTTGTTCTTGTATAGGGTTCCCTTCTTTTAATATGACGGAACGGGTACAATTCTTCTGTTGCGACTGGGGTGGCGTATAACCTTTTTCGATAAATGAATTGAAATAATTTGAAGTAATATACTTGATTTGCCTTTAAGATCTTGTATTTATCAAAAAGTGGTTCCGTCCGCAGTTCTCTTATTCTCCCCCATAGTTTTCCAATATGCGTAGCACCTTTTTTTGTAGGATTAGTAATTTAGAGTAATCGGATACTGTAGTTGTGCCCCATATAAGAATCCCATAACACATTTTGGAAAAATATAAGGAGTAATACAATGTTTCCACTAACCACCTCGGCACAAGGCTTGCCACTCTATAAATACAGCCAAGAACTCGTGATAATTCTGACTTTAGTTTACTTACATGTGTATTCCATTTTAGCTCTTGGTTAAACCACACACCCAGAAATTTTTGCTCAGTTACTTGATCTATTAAATCACCTTCAAACATAATCTTAAGGGAGTTTGTAAGACGTTTTGTTGCTGGTTTAAAAATCACATATTTTGTTTTGCTTGTGTTTAATTGTAACCCATTGGAACTCAGCCATTTTGAAAGCTTTACAAGATAGGCGTTTGCCCTTTCCTCGAGGCATTCTGGAGTTGCTTCACTAAAAAAAATATTAGTGTCGTCTGCATACATTATTAACTCCGGGGAACCAGAAATGCTTACGATATCATTTATATAAACTAGGAAAAGTAAAGGGCCTAATATAGAACCCTGAGGGACACCATGACGCGTTGTTTCCTTATTTGATTCTAGATTGTCAATTTTTACGTATTGCTGACGATTTGTTAAATAGCTTTTTAGTAATTCGAGCGCGACCCCGCGGATGCCGTAATGTTCTAGTTTTCTGAGTAAAATAGGATGCTGAACAGTGTCGAACGCTTTCCTCAAATCTAAAAACAGTCCGAGTGTAATTAACTTGTCTTCAATATTTGCAACCAATTTCTCTTTTATGTCAAGAAGAGCTTGCTCTGTAGATTTTTCCTTTTGGAACCCGTATTGGGCGGTGGAGATGACACTATGCTTTGTGAAAAAACTTTCCAGGCGGCTTTTTATTACGCCTTCAAATATTTTAGAGAATATTGTTAATACAGAAATGGGCCTATAATTTTCGATACTTTTTTTACTACCGCTTTTGTAAATAGGAGTAACTTTAGCTAGCTTCAAATCAGTCGGGAAAATACCGCTTTCTAACATGCTATTCGCGAGGTATGATAGTATAGGGCTAATAATTCTAGCTACGTACTTGAGTGGTTGAGCCTTCAACTCGTCGTCACCCGCTGCTACGTCTTTCTTTATTTTATCAATCAGTGTTTCTATTTCATACATTGTTGTCGGGAAAAACATTATTGAATTTGTTATCTTCGTTATTGTCATCACGTCGGCGTTTGTGTTGCCTTCTGATACCATACTTTCGCCGATATTTATAAAATGCTTATTCATTTCGTTTACCAATTCAACGCCCGTCACCTCGTTCCCGTTGATTAGGATTTCTTTCACTGCGTTTTTCTGTTCTTTCAGGTTTGCCACAGTATTAAAAACTTCCCATACTTTCCTTTGGTCATTGTGAACAGACATAAATTTATTTTGGTAATACTGACGTTTGGCCGCCTTCAAATCCGAGTTTACTTTATTCCTCATTTTCTTAAACTCTCTTAGTACGTTCAGATCACGCGAACGCAAGAATGCGTGATATATTTTATTCTTTTTATTTATTTTCTTTACTAAACACGCGGTTACCCAGGGTTTTCTAATTTTTTTACTTTTCTGTTTTGATTGTTTTAAAGGAAAGGATGCGTCATAAGCGGCTTTATACTTCCGATGAAAGATATTAAATGCTGAACAAGGATTTTTCTCTGTGAACACTTCTCCCCAATTTGTTTCTTCTAAAAGGAAACCAAAAGTATTCAGCGTTTCATCATTTATATTTCTATAAAAAAGTGTTTCAGTTTGCTCTGGATTTTTTTCATGCATGAAAGGGCACAGGCTAAAAATAGGAAGATGGTCACTGATGTCCTCTATGAACGCACCAGATACAAGCTTATTTGCAAGCACATTTGTAACACAGATGTCAATGGAAGTTGCACTCTTTTGACTCACCCTGGTAGGCAGCGTTATTTCGTTGCTACAGGCGTATTGATTTAAAATATCCCAAAACTCTCTGGCGTGTCCATCATTAGCAATGGTGTTAAGATTGATGTCTCCAAGTATCAGAAATGGTCGAGAAAATTCACCCAAAAATTGTAACAAGTTATCAAAAATTTCTAAGAAGTCAGTAACATTACCAGAGGGTGGCCTATACACAGCTGCAATATACACAGACTCTACTTTGGCAACCAGACACTCAATATTATTATTCATTAATTTAAAATCTTCCAGTACGTCGTAGTTTAAATTTTCTTTAAAATACATCGCTATTCCACCCCCCCCTCTTTGTAGTTCTGCATAAACTTTCAAATTTGTATCTTTCGAAATAGGGCGGAGCCTCGTTCGCAGAGAGCCACGTTTCTGTAAATAACATTACGTCAAAATTAACTGATAGTGGTTGAAAAAAAAGGTCAAGCTTGTCCTGCTTGTTTCTAATACTTTGTGTGTTTAAATGCATGACAGAAAAGTGATTCTGGTAATTTTTGTACATATCATTGAAGGATGAACAGTTATAATATTTGCACTCCTGCTGGTGTTCCATTATAAAAAGCTCGCCAAAGCGAGAAATTCATGGGAAGTCTAATTGGCTATTTTTTCGACGTCACTTTGACTGTTGATTTTTATTACTTGCGAAGTCACGTCCTTACGTGCAAAAATTTTCCCGCCCCTAGTCCACACAAACTTCCACCCCACTACTCGTTTTCGTGCGGTGGCTGCCCCGAGCAACTGTTTGCCTAAGCCTGTTAGATGTTCGTTCACGTAAACCGGGGTACCTGGACCGCCGTAGTCGAGAGCCGTTGTCGTTAGCCTAGTAATCTTTGATTTCGCCAGTATTTGATTTCTCTTTTCGCGTCGCACGAACCGGACAACAATGTTTTTCTGACCTTCTTTGAATGTTGGAACACGGTGACATATGTCAATGTCACCTTCCGTAATAGGCTCCTCTATGATGGTGCAGATTCTTTTTACTACGTCTAGCGGATTTCCTTCTGGAGGCACTCCTTTGATTTCCAGATTATTGGAACGTTGGTATATCTCCATTTCCTCAATCCTTGTTTTCAGCATAGCGTTCTCCGTGTCGAGCGCCTGGTTTCGGTTGGTTAACTGCTGAATTTCCTTACGCAGTTCTTTTACCTCATCTTTAAGTTCTTTGACGTTATCGTGCGTGTCGCTACTGAATTTTACACTCTCTTTTACGCCCCGAATCTCGGCTCTAATCTCACGTCGCAAATCGTCAATCGCTTTTGCGAGTTCCTTGTTGTCCTTGCTCATGCTTGCAGTTCTCTATTTTTTTTTTTCACAGCAGCACAAAAACACTCAGCTTGGAAGCAGTGCACTCTAAGGCTGTATGGCAGCAGCAGCGGCAAACAAATCACATCAGAAAAATAAGAGGTTTGTTAACCAACCTGGAAAATATAGGACGAAGTTTTAGGTTGCTTGTTATCCGCCGCCGCTGCTGCCTGTGTCGGGACCGGCCAGGAACAGTTGCTTATGTAGCCTGTGTCTTGCTTTGCGGCGAATTCCGATGGTGTTGTACGATTGGCTTTTCTGTTGGTGACGAATACGTAGATTGTACCCTTGAAGCGCTGTGTCAGCCCTGATGTCTTGCACTTTGGCACAATCTCTGCTGGTCGTGGCCCGGACTGTGGCGCGTGCGGTCCTGGAAAATATAGGACGAAGTTTTAGGTTGCTTGTTATCCGCCGC